>ML820645.1:226972-247825 GCA_009831015.1 Picea engelmannii
CCTTGTGTCCTCATCATGAATTTCATGGGATGCATTTTCACTTTCAGGTATCTTCTCTGTTACGAAATTTTTCAATACTTCCATGATCTCCCCTTTTAAACCATCCAACTTAGTATCCAACTTAGCTTCCATTGAATCCATCTTAGTATCCAACTTAGCTTCCATTGAATCCATCTTAGTATCCAACTTGGCTTCCATTGAACCCATCTTATTTTGTAGTTCATTTATGTCCCTACGCATTTCTTCACCTTCATCAAGAGTCCAAGTAGGATTTTCTGGAGGCTTATTTGGTGTAGAAGTTCCCTTTTTTGGTGGCATGTTGGCCAAGTATCACTTTTGAACCTTGATTTTGAGGTGGTTCTGCTAGACAATATTTCTTTTGTTGTATCTCCCAAGTTTTGGCCCTTATGGGTATGAAACTTTCTTTTATGTAGTTCTCTGATATTTCTTCTCTACAATGCCATGGGTCTAATAAAAATTGGATGTGCCAAGTGGAATTTACGGTAACTTCCCCACAACTTGTCGAATTTTGGCCTTTCCAAGAGATCTCACTTGTATAGCGTGCCCCAGACAAAATAATTGATATAAAATTCTGAAAATTGCACCATAAATACTACAGACTGTCCACGATCCAATGAAACCAGTCCTATGCAATTTGGATACTCTAGGAAGAAGTTATGATTGTTTTACCTGGAACAACTTCTTGAGACTAGTCAATAGGACTAGTCAGATACCCTATCTTACACAGGGTGTATCTACAAATTTAAGATGACTCAAAAGCTGAACTTTTTACCACATATACCTTAGTAATTTCTGTAAATAGCCTCTAGAGTTCAAGGTCTTAAACATTATAGAAACGTTTTTATAGCGAAAATACGGCAATGACTCAGTTCAGGATGATTCCAAAACCCTATCTTGTATAGGCTGTATCTCCGAAAGTATAAGGCCTCAGAAGCTAAATTTTGAACCCAACGTACCTTGATTTGTCTACTAAATATCCTCCAAGTCGTTCCTTCTGAAATGTTGTAGAAAAAAAGTTATAGCAGAAATTCCAAGGTGTCTCAGATGTAGCAGTGAAACCCCAAGACCTTGAGCTCTGATACCATATGTTAAGAACCAAATATCAATATAGCATAGAAAATCCTCAGAAAAAGTATGCAACGCCTTGAAAGAGAGATAATTTCAGATAATAAACCTCTTCGAGGGGGAAACCTCCTTTTACCCCACTTAAATGTTCAAGTACAAGATGATTCAAAATCAAAATGTCTCCTCGGTATATATAGGAGACTAGGAGGTATAATTACAACTAATGGCCTAAAGCCGACATAAATAAAATAACATTACTTATATAATATGCCCCAATTAAGGGGTAATGAGCCTATATCAGGGCTTAACAACCATTTTGCAGAAAATTGTCAGCCAGAGTAAATATGACTGGCATATTATGTTATATCCTGCACTCTGGGCATACCGAACCTCGGTCAAGACTGCCACCAGATTTTCCACTTTCCAGTTAGTACACGGTGTGGAGTCGATATTACCTATTGAATACAAAATCCCTTCTCTCAAGTTGGAATTCACGCTCTCCGCTGACACTTCCGATCTCGAGCGACGCCTTGTACACCTAGAGAGTCTTGACAAGCAGTGTTGAGACGCCTCTACGGTTATCGAGGTGAATAAAAGGCGTGTCAAGGTCTAGTACGATAAGTATTTCTATCCTTGGTTGTATGCTGAGGGTGACTTGGTCCTTTTATATGATCAATCCAAAGAACCATTGGGGCAGGCAAGTTTAAACCCATGTGGCACAGTCCCTATATCGTGAAACGTGTCGTAGAAAAAGGAGCCTATGAGTTAGAATATTATGAAGGGAATATGTTGGTCGAGCCCAGGAATGGGCTCTACTTGAAAGGATATTACGTTTGAGCCCGAAGCTTGGGCGTAACTCTTTGTATACTAATGTAATTTAGTGTATATATCTTTTCCCTTTACTTTTCATCTTCATCTTGCTTATCAAGTTTTCCCTTGGTTGGTAGATGTCAACGGAGTCTTCGATCTACTTAGGATTTGTTGACAGAGCTAGTCGCCATACACAGAACTTGGCTTCCGCTGCTTGGGTGGTTTACTCACCCGAGGGTCTATTGGTGTCTTCAGGTGGCGTATGCCTAGGGCCATCCATGAATAATGTCGCAGAATATAACATCGTTATAGAATTTTTGCGCAATGTTATCTCACATGGTATTCACTCTTTAGAGGTTCGCCTGGATTCCCAGTTAATAGTATGTCAGTTGAACGACAGTTTCCGTGTGCGTAATCCTACTTTACTTCGACGATTCCTATGGGTACGTCTTTTAGAACTATAGTTTGATTTTATTACTTATTATCACATACCTAGGAGTTCTAATTATGTATCTGATGTTTGTGCTAATTTCATTTTATATTTGAATTTCTCACATAACTAAAGCAAAGAAAACCATCTCATCAATGTACACATTGTAATATAAGTAAACTCGAAGATCCTTGTTTTATATATATTTCAAAAAATATGGTGTTTATAGTACAAAAATTGGGGCCAACACCCTCAATACACATATACAACCGATAATACAAGATCCACGACATCTACGCCTATGGCACCAGATGTGTGTCATGATAACAAAATATGGCGTTTGCGAGACACTGAAAGAGTCGCACCCAAGCTCTGGGCACACCAACTACTTTCCGCTGCATGGCCTCCGGCGAATCCTCTACTTGAACCATCAGAATCCTATGTGTCAAGTGAGATAGGTTTCCCTACATGATTTTAATGATTCTCTATGCTTCTCCTCTCACTACCTCATCTCCCCGGTGCCTCTGACGATGATGTGGAAGCCCGTATGGTCGTTGCAGACCTACGTCTGCATCACACAAGTGTCTAGTTTGTACTTAAGCATCATCCAAAAATATTTTTGTTTTAATATACGAAAATACAAAAAAATGAAATATTTAAAAACATTTGACTTACATATGTCCTCATAGGTTGTCCCTGGTGGAAATGGCATGTCGGGGTAACCTCTGAAGTCGATCCCTACATAGGGGTAGTCGTCCAGAGCAATGACTTGTCACCTCCACCAGTAAAAGAAATCATCATTGTAGGGTGTGGGTACCCTACCTCCTCCCCATCGTCTCATTACCTCGGTCCATCGTGCCATGGCTGGATCGCGAGGTCCTCTCAGTATGATCTTGACTCTAAGTCCCAAACCTGGAACCTGCTCGAAGAAAACACTACACAAGATAGAGGCAAACCTGAAATTCCTCTTGCCACCCTATTTGCACTCTGTCAACTGGCTCTTCATATTATCTAGTAATGAGGTACACCAATCATATACTGTGGGTCTCAATCACTCTACAGAATAGAACATGAGAAGGCTCGATGCCTAGTGCAATAAAGTTGATCCTATGATCCTGGTCAAAATGAGGACAACAATCTTGAGGCTGTGATTGTTTATCGCTCGGATGGGGAGTTGACTCCCAATATTCTCGGTCCCTACTACACAGTGAGCATCTATGTACTCCTCTATATTCATACCGCTCCTAGCTCCCCAGGATTTGAGGTTCACCACCTCACCCCGGCATGATAACCCAGTCAAAAAGTATATATCCTCGACTTCAATCCTCAATGGTTGCCCATTGAGGTTGAAGATCTCACTGTTAGGATCCCAGTAATCCACGAGCAACTCAAGCAACCTCACCTAGGCCCTCATACCTTTGAGTGCCCAAAATCTGTACAAGCCTCATATTTTCAAGGCCATTTGGGCCCCCAGATCTCTTTCCACAACAGCATCTACCTCCTAGTGTTCCCTTTCCCTCCATTCTAGCACCATCCTACCAGACAAAAATCGATTTTTGAGTTAGAAACCATAGAAAACCTTGTTTGCGGACTTGTACGTAGAATGCAACATTCACAGTCGCGTATAGGGCTGAGTATATGCGTCCTGTATTTTACACAGTCGCATATAACCTCACATATACACGACCCAATGAATGGTAAACTGTGTACACCGAAATAATCAATTTGCGCACTAATTTACTCAAAGTTTGAAACCTAATTTAAAAATCTAATCTAGTAGAAAGGAAAAGGAGGGGAAGAGGAATTACTTGGTCTAGACAGTCTCTGATTTCGTCACCCAATGCTCCTGCAATCACCAGTTGAAGATCGAGGGTAATTTGGTCCAATTTTCACTATTTGGGTAAAAAGTCAAAATGACATAGTAAATTTTGGTTTTGTTACTATTTATAGTAGTTTTTACCCACTTTTCTATAGTTTTGAATCGCTCTTTCACCTAATGGACTAATACATCAGTGGATTGAGTTGGATTTTGTAGTTTTCACCAGGGATTCTTGCAGATTTTAGTGTTATGTTGACCGTTCGTAACTACAGGTAGGTATTTTCGCTACCTAGTATATAGGATAGGTATCCATTCCATCATGCACATTTTCATTGTCTTATAACTATCACTCATACGCCTTAGGTACGAAACCACTTGTTGCAACACAGAACCTTCCATCTCTTATAAGACGTGTCATTATCAAGTGGTAGAAACTTACCAAACATGGGTACCCTAGTTAGACCCTCTGCTCCATTTGGTGCCAATGCAAAGATTTTTTCCGTAGGACCAGGAGTCCCTAATAGCTAATACATGAATTTATGTTGAGCCTCATTTCTCACTCATAAACATCCTGGCCTATACCTAGAGGACTCCCAACCGAGTTTAATTTAAGCTCTTTTCCGACTCGTTTTCAAAAAGTGAAAAGATTGTCGAGTGAACTTGTATCTTTCACACTCGTAAATTGGATTTGAAAGGACGTCTATTTGGCACAAGTTTATCCCTTTTCCACACCAAGTAGACTACGATTATTAAAAATGAAAATTTTTGGCGTTAAGTTGTGATTTAATCTCATGCCCTTGCTTGCAGTATTGAGCCTATAGCTGGCTCTTGCTTTGCGTTATAAACTGTTTTGCCTCAGCAGTTTTGCATCCTCAACGAAGCAAAGCCTCGTTTATATCCTTCGCAATTTGACACCCTATACCCAGTAGGGAACATTCCTCCAAGTGTCCATCTCCCACATGAATCTCCTTGCATTGAGCATAGGTATGTTCCACTGCTGGAAATAGTTTTGCTTACTTGCGACACTCATTTCCTCCTATGTATCATAGCATTCATTTGAATATGAAAAAACAAAAATGACGAGTGGGAAGGAAGTATTATCTTATATTGGCAGCAGTCATTTCACCTTTGAATAGAGAACAAAGTTATTGAATCCATGTGTCATCATAATTTTGGGTTTAGCATGGCCTTAAGAAGTTGAGCTCGTTACAGAGAGTTTTCTCCATCGACTGGTTACTCTTCCAGTCCCTATGGATAATTTCATTACTTCCTCCTGCATATCATGGTTTCATCATCAAGTCTATGTTGTTAGAGTCTCCCATATGTTTCATGCTCTTGTTCAAAGGAAGTCTATCAACATGTGTCGGCCATTCCTCGAAATTATTGACTTTGCATGTTGTTCATACCCTCTGTTTGTCTCAGAATCACATGATGTTGTAGTCCTATCACGCACCCTGGTCCTACTTTCATCATTGGTAGGTAGCCTTGAACCCAGCAGTCGACATTTCATCATTGGTCGTTGACTGGGTGGTTTCCCTTGTGTTCGACGGCAAGACATCTATTCACACATTGGGATTTGTCCAGTGTCTTGGATGTCATTAGCCTTATTGGTGGTTTCCTTGCCTTTGTCATCATTTTGTCTCATTGGTTGTTATTCAAAGGGTGTTATTCGTGTACCACTTGCACTTGGCACACATGAAAGACGCATAGGTTCATTGGTTCGTGAACATGTTCTTCGTCCGATTTCCTCCAAATCATGAAGCTCATCCTTTGTACCTCATGCAGAATGATGAGAGATGCCTTAATTCTCTCCTTTCAGCGGGTCTCCTTCCATCGACTTCAGCTCATCTATTCTGGAAATGAGACTTAGAGTCCTATGAGTATCTTGAGGCTTGCAGTCATTAGTGGAAAGTTCTCTTGCCATCGACATTTGGGAATACATCAATGTCTCTTGATCAATGGATTCTTCAAGTGTTCGACCCCAACTCCTTTATTCACACTTGTAAGAATGTACTCTATGCCTTGATACCTACTTTCATCATCGATAGGTTGTCTCGTGTTTTTTAATGGTATACCTCAATGACCGGTAATCAAACAATGTCTCATTGTGTTCGACCTCAACTCCTTTATTCACATAATGTATACTTGCACCTTTGGCGGATTGTGTAGAAGACTTGAAGACATCAATATGTAGCTACATCTTTCCTGAGTTGTTGCTTCCTTTTCATTGGACCAGTACCTATATGACTTTAGTGATCATGGGATATCATATTATACTCCATCGTATACAGATATCTTCAGATTGATTTTGAGACTGGTTCTATTGGGCCTTGTTCGTGACTATGACAGCCTTTGCATGTAACCGCATTTGTATTTTCCTATTCATGTCCATGACAGTTGTTTGGTATATTTTCACATGGATCTGTAGTGTAATTCAAATTGGCAACCATGTATGCAAATTCAATACAGAATGTAATGAGCAACTAGTTCTTCTAGCTGGTTCCCCATCACTCCACTTCTGGGTTTTTATAATGTATTTCGGCCATCGCAAATACTCCTCTGACCTCACACATTAGGGGGCATCTGTTATAGCAAGATTTGCCTCACCCTATGCAATATTGCACAGAAGGCCTTTTTCCATTTCCCTATGCAAACTTTTCATCCTTTTTTAAAAATCCCAAAGCGAAAAATACGTTTTTTCCACATATACGCACCTTGCCTACTATACAGCATGCGTATACGCAGGTTGCACCACTACAGCCCGCGTACATCAGGATTTGTGCCCAAAAATGAAAAATGGTGGCGGGTTTCCATGTCACAACAGGAGATCAATGATCATTGGCCTTCCATATACTGGAAACATTCTGACTCGACCCTTCAATTCCATTTGAAGGCTATAAATGGGTCAATTCTGAGCTATGGAGAAAGGGAGAAAGAATTCAACTTTGAGAGAAAATTTACTCTAGAGAAATTATTCACTTCATATTGAGTCTACATCCCTTTGTCCTTTAAGTCTGAACACAGTGTTCAACCCCCAAGCTCTTCCCTTATTGATTGAGAACTTCATTGTCTCTCTTCTATGAGCTTGCCTTTGGTGGAGGATTGAAGTGGTGAAGGCCCAGCTAGAAGGAACTTAGTTTCTCGATTTCGAACCATGCCTACACAAAAGTCTGTAACTTTTTCACTTATGTTGATCATATATTAATAGAAATACTATTTTCTCGTCCAATTGATATCTTGCAAAAATTATTATTCCATGGGCGTATTTGTTATGTATATTAATGTATTATGCTATTGAATGTGCTAGCATCATATATTATCACCATATGCCTTCTTTGCTTGGTTGTTGAGGACTAGTTCCAGGTATATTTCTTTTGGTCAAGTGCTCAACGGTGGACTTCATCGAACGTTTGGATGAGGTAGGCCCTTTATCTTGTCTTGCTAGCATATTTGTTTATATAGAATACTTGAGAATAGAGTTTGTTTCTGCAATCATTTTCATCTGTTGTGGTTTTCCCCTAGCCATAGAGAGATTTTCCTCGTAACAGATGTGTTGTGCTTTTTTTTGGATATCAGTAGGGATGGTTATACTCTCAAGGATATCATGTAGCTCTTTAACAAGGTTGTTGGGATGGAGGTGAATGTAATGAAGTCAGCTATGTACATAGCTAATCTGAGTGAGGATTTGTTCTCTGACTTAAAGGTATTTTTTCCATTCTAGCATCATAGCCTTGATGAAGTGTTCAAACACTTGGGGTTTCATCTAAAACCTAGTGGCTATGTCAAATCTGATTAGTTATGGATACTTGCAAAAGTGGAAAAAAGAATCTCCCTTTGGTGTAATAAATGGCTCTCATCAAGTGGTAGACGTATCCTAGTTAAATCAATTTTAGAGGCGATCTATGTCTATCAGCATACTTTGGAATCCATTATAAAAGTGGTCCTATATAATATTAGAAAGTGTTTCTTCAACTTATTGTGGTAGGGAAGCTCATAATATAAGGTCCCCCATTGAATAAGCTAGAAGAAATTGGCTCAACCTAAGGCATTAGGAAGTTGGGGTTTAAAGGACATTAATCTCTAAGAGCGAGCTCTGGCTTTGAAATATTTGTGGAATTTCCTCTCTAAGGACAGTCTCTAGAACAAATTCTTGTACATAATTATATAGCACTAGATTCATTGTTGGGTTGGATAAGAAGGGAGCAGAAAATCATCCAAAATGTTTCAAACCAATGGAAAGCCTTGTCTTTGGCCTTTCCTATTTTGGGAGTCGTCATAGCTTGGAAGGTAGAGGAAGGTTTAGAAGTTAGAGTGGTAATGGATGAAATTATGGGCTATAATCAAAACGTTTTCTTACCAGAATAAATTGTGCTACACCTCTAGAATATGGGGAAAGTCACTTTAAATCATGAAGTTAAGCCACATGAATCCACTCTCTAAGGACAAGGGTGGATTTCAACAAAAGATCTTGGTTTGGAAGGTGTAAATGTTCCTTTCTGGAATTATTTTTTAGTAGATTTAACTAAGTCACATATTTCGTTGTTTGATGAGAAAGATTCCCTTGTTTCAGTCTATAATGAGGCGGAGAGAAGTTACTCAACAAATCTTGGCTACAAGGTGGTGGTTGATCAGGTAGGGTGGAGAAAGCTCTAGAAGATTTTAGTCCCAACGAAAAACAAAGCTACTTATGTGGCTTTCCCTCAATGGTAAGGTTTTAACTTGGATTCAGCTACGTACAAGAGGGATTTCGGCTACGTACAAGAGGGAAGGAAGGTCTAGGTATATTCCTTTTGTGTCCAACTAGTGATGAAACAAATGAGCATTTCTTCCTTCAGTGTCATTATTCGATTTAGGTATGGGTAGAGTTGGAGAAGATCACAAGGGTTTAGTATTTATGGTAGGGAAACTTCTTAGAGCTTAGCTTTCAAAAATGGTATCAAGAGAGGGGCCTCAAGAAGTGGAGGGCAGTTCCCTTCCTAGCAATTTTGACTTTTGGATCGCAAGAAACGTCATCACTTTTGAAGATAATTTCTTCCCTCCCTTTCATAATTCAGCTCAAATTTGATCAATCTTGTGATACTTCACCTCAAAAGATCTTTGATAGCACCAAGGGCTCCAAAAGAAATTGTGTTGGAATTAGACCAGGGCCTGGGCTTATTTTGATGAGGTGTGCAGGGGAATGGATCTGATGATGGGATTAAGTTTCTCCCTATATCTCCCAAATTCACATGTGTTCCAGTTCAAAGTAAACTATGGAAGGGGAACCAATAATTTGGGCAAGCTTAAATCTCTTTATTTTCTCCTAATTTTTTCCTTAAAAATGCATCTATCTACCTTACAAGTAATGGGAGATTCTTTGTTAATGATTCTCTGGATGAAAGGCCATTCACTTCACTTTTTGGCTTGTTAATTGAAAAGATTGTCTCCTTTTTTTGAACAAATTGATTTTGAACATATCTATAGAGAGCATAATATCGAAGTTGATGGCCTCTCCAAAGTAGGCTTATCACTAAAAGAAAATACTTTTATATTGGAGGAACTTAATAATGGTTCATTGCCGATTAGAAAACAATATGTCTTGGATAAGTTTTAACACACTGATTATGGATGATTGCAATATCTTAAGCCTCTACATCCTTAAATGAGCAGCGTTAAGAGGTGGAGGGTGCATTAATTCCAGGGCTACTCCAAGAAGGCTAAAAAATATTATGGAGCTACCTTCCTGCATAAAAAATCCTCTAATATCTTGGAGGGATACCCTTTCTTCACTGGATCTAATATTTTGAAGCATAAAATAGTTCGATGGGTTCCATTTGGAAACATAATGTTTCTCCAAGAGGGGCCTCACAAAGACTTGAAAGTATGTAGTGATTTTATATTACATTGGAAGGCTCATGTGGCACATCAACCTTGCAATATCAGACAAAATAATACCAACTCAAAGCTGGGAGGCTTACGTAATCCCAACTTTGGAAAGTCACGTCTCCTAAAAAACTATGAGGATGTCACTTTGGGTCTCTAAACCCAAGGGTATAACTAGCAATGGTAAGCTCTCTTTCGATACAACTAAAACCACTTGCCTTGGAAAAAATCTAGCTTTATCCATTGGCTCATATAGAAATCACATTCATGGAGTTTGAGCTTGTTATGGTCAGTGCGAATGCCGAACTTATAACCATTTAGCAGATCCGTGGGTTTTGTGCCTCATGCAGAAGGCCTCTTATACAAACTACAGATCTGAGTTGGATGGGGTGGCATTTGTCTAGCCTTGAAGTTTCAATGCCTATTGTCATGGTCATCTCCATTTTTTTCCAATTCAATCTTTCTATGCCTCGCTCTGAGCCTTAGTTTAAAAAAAAATCCCCCCAATAATTATGATTCATATTAATTCAAGTGGTAGTGTTTCATTTTCTTCATATGCTTTTTGGTAGAGAGAAGTGGTTCATGGAAATATATAATCTCCAATATACCATGATCCTTGTGAGCAGATATAAGAGATCAATATCCCCTACTAACATAATGGTTGATTGGTTGCAATGTCAGTATGCTTGCTACTTGACCTTTCCCACTCCCTCTTATTGGTAGTACTACACAATACCCCTTTCACATGCCTTCCTAAAAAAATTCCATTACTAACGAATATATGCCTAACACCTATGTGTTTTAGAATTGTTTCTTTGACATTCATACCTCTCTTTGCTCACTTCCCTAACATTATCATTCAAATTTAAAATTAAAAAATGACCCCTCCTTCTTTCTTCCTACCTGGCATCGCACGCACTCTCCCATTTCAAAAACACCTCAATCCCAATAAAACATTTAAACAACAATTATATTAATCAACCCATGGTCAAATTAGATACCTACACATTTTTCATAAATACTTTTCAAGGATACAACAATATGAATAATTCAACATTGTGAGGTGGGCTTATAGTATTCCATGGACTTTTGTCATAAGAAACTCAACACTAAATGTCTTAATAAAAAACCATGCAAGTGGCAATATGTGCATAGATGAATTCCTACATCTATGCACACCGAAAATGATCATGAATTGATACCCATGGAGAGTTATATAACGATATTGATTGCGAAGAGGATTGGAGTTTTAGTAGTGTTATTGTGCATAGTGCATTCCTTTATATTCTTTAAGTTTGTCGTGAAATAAAATATATGTTTTTGTTTCAATCGGGATAGGTTAGATGTAAAGAAAATAAAATGTGTAAACACTACTCCACTGCAAGTTTATGGTGTCCTCTTTTGCATCCTTGGCTTTTGTTTTTTCTATTTAGCATATTATTGGTGGTATCTATTTTTTTTTTTCGATTTAGCATTATTTTATTTGTTTATGTCCATTGTGCATTTGTTTTGTATACAAGTGAGGCATATAACATAATTGACACACTCACACACACAAGATATATATGTAACATAAATTACATATTCACACACATAAGTGATGCACCTAACACAAGCAACATATTGATGCACCTAGCATAAGCTATGCACTAAATGATAAAAATTAACTTCACTTTATAGGTAAGTAAGACTAGTCCTTAATAGGTAGTACTCTCCTATTAACATAATAGTGGATTGGATGAGGAATGAATTATAGATGTAGACCTAGGTGATAGGAAGCATGTTGTATTCCCAAAAACCCTAATAATAAACTTTGAGGATTTTAGGTGTTTATCCCAAGTCAAGTTTAAAGTGGAGAATGTTGGGTTAATCTTGACTCGGTTATAGAGTAGATAAGATAACCTTGATACAGTCATTGATGGTTTTACGACCCATGGTATTGCGTGCCCATGGTATTTGATGTGATGAAACTTATTTAAAGGTTTGAAGAACTCCACTATAAGATGCCTCAAGCGGCCTGATGTTTGGCTAGCTTGGATAAGGTCAATCAAGATATATATTTTTATTGACCTTATCTAAGTTGGCCAAATAGCAAGGTGCTTGAGGCGTCTTACAATGGAGATCATCGGGTCTTTAAATAAGATGCATCACATCAAATACATGGGCTTGTAAACCACCAACGATAAACCCATCAACAATTGTATCAAGCTTGTCTTATCTACTCCATGACCAAGTCAAGGTTAACCCAACACAAATATGCATGCTTTTTTTACTTTTCTCTCCTCTTTTATGGCACGGCTTGTGTGTGTACTTGTACATGATAATAAATAATAAATATGATAATAATGATTTATATGTGATAATTTTAGTGTCTTGGAATAGTTTCTACAATTTCAAAATTTCCTCTCCTCTTGTATGTTATGCCACATTGGATGTGAGCTCTAATTTGTGACAACATATAAATCCCAACATGCCATGATCTTTATGTCAATGGGGATGTCCATAAAGGTAGTGAACCTCCTACTACCACGATGGTTCATTGGTTGCAAGATGAATGTGTGTGCTTGTTCAACCTCCCCCTCCTTTTTTATGGGTGTGTGTGTTTGTGATAAAAAAATATTAAAAACAATAATAAATAGTGGGATATGTTGAATTTGGTGTCTTGGACTTGTTGGGTATGTGTTATATTATTTGCATGTGTGTGTGTGGGTGTGTCAAGTTTGGCAACTGTGTTTGACGTGCAGTGTTTGGTAGCCCAGAGCCGACGGGGTTTGGGGCAGCGCCCTGAATTTTTTTGGGGGGCGTTTTTGCTATTTTAGCGGATTTTGCTATTTTTAGCGGTTTTCTAAATAAATCTCGGATTAAGGGATTAGGTTTTTGGTATCTACAAAATACCTAAAAACATTGTATATATATTGTATGGTGAATGGTGAAATTAATACAATGAAGCATTGAAAGGTTTTCTTCCGGTTAAGGGTTTCCGGTATAAATCTCTGTGTACTATGTGTATGAGCCATTGATTAATTTATGTTTTGCTTAAGAATCTATATGCATTGCTTTACTTCACAGGTTTAAAACTTACATGAATAGTTTCTATGACTTTAAAATCTCCTCCCTTGTCTTTTTTATAAAGTAGAATATGACACTTATAACTAGGTTGGAAACTCTTGATTTTAATTAAACTTAAACAAAAAGACAATTCAATAAGGTAAAACTTTGGCAAGTGAAAAATATTAATTTTATTTACAAAATTATGATTTATGTCAAAGTTGATTTGTATTCATAAATTCCAAGTTTGCTCTTCCATTTATGTGCTTCTCATGACACATATATCATCGTACAAAATGAAGGTCAAATAGGTGTGAGTGGTTATTGTCCATCAGACATCAATAAATAATGTCTTCTATATTCTTTGTGAAGGATCCTCCCATGTTGCCACAAGTTCTCTTAACTATGCCCATTTGTGTTATTTCAAACCATCATCCACATGCATAAGTAACTTCTCCATCATGCATGTAGCTTTTTCCAAAGCATCATGTGTCTTCACCTCAACCAAAACATGCAATTCATGAGTCTTATATGGATGAAGTTTTAGATCACGTTTCTATTGTAATCTACCTTCCTTGGTAGGGCTCTTGCCTCTTATAACAATCTTTCATTGATCTCCTTCTCTTCTACATATTTTCCCCTTGAATGTTCTTCTTGTGAAAATGAAGTTGAAGTTTGTAATGCACAATGTTTTCTACTCTTTGTTTTTTCATAGTAGGAAATTATAGCAACTACTATTAGAAGAGTTGTACAATGGAAATCATATTCTCACATTGGTTCCCTGAATGTTGATCTCCTCCCAAGTGGCATCAAATTTATGGTTTATATGTCTGATAAAAAGTTGTGGCACATATTTTCTTATGAGGTTTTCGCCTTTAGTGGCCTTAAATGATGGAGCACAAAGACTCAACACAAGAGATCTCAAGGCTTTTCAAGTCAAATGGAATGCAAGATTTTCTTGTAGATACTCTGGCATTGGCAGAGTGCTCTTGTTTTTCATTTTGATGTTTTTAAGATACCAATTAAATGTCTTTAACATAATTCTTTTTTGGATACTAATTTATTGTATTTAATAGATTTCTTGATCAGATATTGGATTAAACATAAAACTTGGTCGATGGTTGTTATACTCAATGTCTTGATTATAGCATGGATGTTATTGCTACTTGGTAAACCAAATGATTATTACATATGGTTTGTTCAACACGTAATTAAGTGTCATAGATTTTCTCTCATGTTTCAACCAATTTAAGAATATCCCTTCTAATGTTTCCTAGATGGATTATGTTTTGTAGTAGATTTAGCAGGGATTTTTAAGGAACTCTAATATTCATGTTAGGATATTTAGACACTTGGGAGTTGGTTAAGATAAATTTGGTCTAATGTGTCATCAGGTAAAAGTGTGTTTCTTTAGTATGCATTTTGTAGTTAGGTAATCTGATGGTCATGATATGTTCCCGACATAGAGTGGTCTGACAGTTCATATTCTCCTCGATCTTAATGACTACATTGATCTATGGCTTAACACCCAATTGCTCCATGATCTCTATTAAAAGAGCATGGAGGGTCATTTGTCGAGGATTGATTGTGAGGAAATCTCTTGTAAATCTCTCTGTAATGTTTTTCTTTTGCATTAATAAATTTATCCAAGTGGCCACGTCGGTTGGGGTCGTGGATGTTTCCTCGTAGGAGTTTTACCACGTCAAAACATCGATGTGTCGATATTTGATTTGGTTGTTTGAGTGGTTATTGAAGGTGTTTTTCCTCTGATGGAATACATGTGTCGTCGAACAAAGGTTTGATGTACATGGAGCTCAATAGGATGGTTGAGTAGATTCCCCTAACAATTTGGGGGGGGTGAAAAGAAGGGGGGAAAGAGAGAAAGGAGATGGATCCATTAAAGAGGACCCATAAATTGTTAAGAGGAGGTGAGGGAGAGAATGGACCCAAAAGAGAAGAGGAGAGAGAGAGAGTCGAAAGATACCTAAGAAGAGTTGAGCTAAGGAGGAAAGTAGAATAGAGGACTGGAAAGAAGGTAGCAAGGGGTGTGAGACGAGGAGTCGGGCCTAGAATGAAGAGGAAGGAGACCGAACAAGGAGGAAGTATGGGAGAGAGTGATATGCCAAAGAGGATCATAGATGAAGATAGGTCGAAGAAGAGGTGTGACGTTAGGAGTAGGGTATCTAGTGAAGATACAAGAAGTAGTGGTAGAAGGGGATGAGAAGACAAAGTGTGAACCCCTTGGATGTTGTGATATGTCACAGCTTCAAAGGGAGATGAGGCACAGAGGTAGGAGAAGATGATGAAGGTCCCCCAAGAGGAGGGGAAGAAGAGTTTGTAATAGTGGATGGTCTTTTACGGCTATAGTTAGGAAACTCTTGTTGGGTATATGTTATATTATTTGCATGTGTGTGTTGGGCGCGTCAGATTCGACAATTGCGTCTGACAATCCCTCTAGTATAGATCATTGTGTCATGTGAATTGGGCACTTTCCTAGGGGGTTCCCAGGGGGGGGGCAAGTATGCCCCCCCTGGTTACATGCAGCATTTGGGGCAGCGCCCCGAAATTTTTTTGGGGGCGGTTTTTGCTATTTTTAATTGTTTTCTAAATTAATCCCGGATTAAGGGATTAGGGTTTTGGTATCTATGCAATACCTAAAAACATTGTATATATTGTATGGTGAATGGTGAAATTCGATATAATGAAATAAGAAAGGTTTTCCTGGTTGAGGGTTTCCGATATAAATCTCTGTGTACTATGTGAATGAGCCATTGATTAATTTCTATTTTTCTTAAGAATCTATATGCATTGATGTACTTCACAGGTTTAAAACTTACAAATCTTCGGGTTCCCTCATAATAAATGATGGAAGAATATGTAGGTACCCCTCCTTTGAACCCCCCCCCTTGAACCACCCCCCTTGCGCATTTATAACCAAGAATAAAGAACAACAAACAAAGTGGTGATAGGATTAGAATCGAGAGTAGGAGAAGAAAGGAGAGGAGATACGAGTGAAGAAGAGGATGCAATTATCAATACTTTGCAAGGAAGAGTATTAGTACCAAGATCCCTAACACCAAGTAATTAATCAGGAGGACACAGTCCTAGAGTTAGAATGGTGAATCAGGACACAAATCTGAGGCTACCTATACTCCATGGGATAGGTAAGGACGATGCAGATAAATATTGGTTTATGTGTGAGGCGATATGGTCTGTGAAGAGGAACACAGATGAGGCATCTAAGATTGTGCAACTGGAGACCACTTTTAGGGATAGAGCCCTAACATGGTACATGAAGTACAAGGTGATTACACCAGCGGTACAAATGAGGTCCCTGACATAAATTAAGAGATATATGCTCAAGGAGTTTCAGAATCCTAATTCAAAATCTCAATGCATTGTGGATATTAAGGAGATCAAGCAGCAACTAGGAGAGATCGTATGGGATTATGACCAATAGTTCAAGATATTGTTGGACAGGATGACGTTCCAGATCCAGGACATGTAGCATAGAGAATGGTTCACTATGGGGTTGCTTCCCCGTATTTGAGTCCCTCTCACCCAACATAAGGTAACAACTGAGGTAGAGGTGGTGGAAATTGCGATGCACTTGGAGGCTACACCAGGAGGAGGAGAAACATCGACCATTTTTGTGAAGGTGCAATCTTATCTTGCCAACTTGATGATGTAGTTGCAAGATATGGAAAATGAAAAGGTGGTGCGCGAGAACGTATGGTGTACAACATGTTGATCAAAGGGTCATCGTACAGATGAATGTCCTACATTGGGAAATTATATGGCAACGGGTGCACCAAATCCATTCTTGACTAGGTCATAGATAGAATGGTGCGAGATTTGCAAGCAGTGGGGACATATACCACCCTGTTTCCCAACAATGGAAAAATATCATAAGACTCACCATACTCCATTCTGTGAATTTTGAAAATCCATGGAGCATGATGTGAACAATTGTCGATCACTTAAGTTGATGGAGGACCACACCCATGATGAATTTTGGGTTCAGGTAGAGCAGAAGGGTGGTGACCGTGGATGTGCTGAGACAGGTGGATATCAAGGAGATCCCAGAGGTGGATATGAATGAGGTCAAGGATGAGGATATGAAGGGGCGGATGAAGACCCCCAATTTGTTTTAATTGTGGCAAGATAGACCATGTATCGAGATTTTGTACCAAATCGTGTGCTCTCTCTGGGTACTTATACAGTACTGATCATCTCACAAAATATTGTCTCGATTTATTGAAAATGTGTGAAGAAAAGAAGGCACATTGCAACATAGTGACTGTGGAGTTGCGCGGGAATCAAAAGAAGGATGAGGAAGTTGACATGTAGGTGATAACCCGAGGTGGAGAAAAGACGAGAATGGAATTTGAGCATGGAGAAAGGTCGCACCAAATAACGGAGGGGAAGATAAAAAAAGGCAGTGCAACCTCCTCCTAAGTTTAATGCTGCATAGTAGAATCAGTTTATGTGTGACATGAAAAAGGCCCTAGAGGAAGAAAGAGCACGGCAAGAGTTGCAACGTGTGACACAAAAGTCACTCAAAGAAGCTCGACTATGTGAGGAAGTAAAATGTGCAACACATAGACCACTAGAGGAATCTCGAGCCCATGAAGAGTTGCAGTGTACCACACAAAGGTCTTTGGAGGAAGCTTGTGTGTGTGAAGAGATACGACATGCTAAACAAAGGTCACTAGAATAAGCTCACAGTCAAGAGGAATTGCAATGATCTAAACAAAGGGAAATAGAGGAGCACATGCGTGAAAATTTGAAGTGCATAGTGCGATAAGAGGCATTGCGTGACATGGATCGTGCAGTAGAAACCAAAGACCATGTAAGTAACTTCTTGCACTGTTGTTTGAAGCTACTAAGTGATCATGATGCTGTGAGAAAATTGATGCATATGTTAGCAACCTGCAAGGGGGGAGATGGGATAGATATAGCTATATCATCCCCCTTGCCAAAAAGGGACGTGTGTCAGGTCAGTAAATAGAAGTGCACAGGAAGAGAGTTCAAGATCACGGTTGAACTCAGAAGCTATGAGATGGACGATTTCATGTTATATTTGGGATCGGATGTGAACATCTTGCCTAAGAAATCCTAGGAGTTGATGGGTAAACCAAACTTGGTATGGTATCCCATTCAACTTCGGTTGGTGAATTAATATAACATCTATATTATAGGCCGACTGGAGCAAGATGAAGTGAACATAGAAGGGGTGAAGATTAAGGTAGACTTTGAAGTGATAGAGATAATGGATGACTCAAATCCCTACCCTTCTCTACTTGGCATTAATGGGCCTTCAACAACAATGTTGTGTTGAATGTGAAGAAGAGATACATTTCATTTGAGACAGACATCGTGCATGTGATTGCACCATTAGATCTAAATGAGGGTGACAGATACAATGATCCCATGAATGAGGATGCACAAATCTCTATTATTGAAAATATCTACCAGATCACGAGGCACAAGGAAGATTGTATCAATCCCATGACAGATGGGGAGTTGATTTGGTGAATCATGAAGTCATATGATATTGATTTAGAGTATTCCATGGAGAGGTGGTAACATAATCTATATGAGGCCTCTACACAATGATGTGCATAGATAATGAAAGAAGTGAGATGGATTGGCTTTGAATTATGTGATGCTCCGAGGTTTGATGGGACTGGGTTGGTAGAATAATTTCTTAGCACAGATGGAGAAAATTGTCTCAGGAGATCGAAGGGTTTAGGCCATGGATGTCGTAGTATGAGGAACACATGTGCACTGGTGGGAAACACACCACACAAATATACAAGATTGGGCGCAGGTGGTTGAATTTAGAAAGGTCAGATTATATCCCATTTCTAACTTCGAACTAGCCAATCAGTATAAAGGTACTAAAGATCCTCAGGAGAATATTTTCTACTGCGAACAACATTGGATTACCAAGAATATCATGCATACCCAATGGGTCCATCGGTTCATCCATACTATGGATATGGTTCCAAGGATCTAGTACATTCAGGAGGAACTCAAGAGGTAGATAGTCGATTGGGTTCATGTAAGTGCACAATTTTGTTCAACGTTCAACTTCATGACTGAAACTCCTACCTAGAAGGAGGCACTCCTCCATATGTTCTATGTATTGGTGGGGTCCTATTTAGTATCTCCAGACTCCATGTGGTTGGTCATGGCCCGTCCTTTTAGCCCCCATTTCAAAATAGTATTTTCTTGTATGGCTACAGTCGACTGCCCCTTGATGTTGGTAACTATTCATCATGTCGATCATTTATGATCTCAGTTCATATGCAACCATCTTGGGTTGGATATGCTAGGACACGTGATCTATGGGAGCTACTATCCTCTCTTACCCCTTTTTATATCATGTAAAATTGTTGGTCTTTGTAAAGGTTGTCACACCTATGTATAACACACTTATTTTATGCCTAAGCATGGATCCTTGTCTTATGTTATATTCATCACACTTTGGCCATCTACTATTAGAGACAATCAATTTAATGTTTCTCAAGGTAGTCTCACAGTTCTCAAGGAAATACATGTATCTCGAGGCATTGGTCACATCCTTCGAGGCATATTTCAACTATTAATTTGTATATGGACATCCTCTACACATGCCATGTTCGAGATTCCAAAGCACCCTCATTTTTCATCTCTTTTGGAGATGTTCCTTGCATGATTTGAGGGTTGACACACACATGTGGTCTTTATGACAAACATCGGGGTGTTTTTTGGTGATTATTTGACTTGGAGAGGCATCTTCCTTGCCTTGTGGAGCATCTTTACTTGATTTGAGGGCTTGGTCATACCTTGGAGGTCCTTTTGAGAATTCCTTGAGCATGTTTTGAGGGGGATGTCCATTTTTAAGGTCCTTCTCCACCTTTTCATGAGGTAGTTCCACTTGGAGGAGCTAGATGTTGGTACCTTGCTTGGTTGGGAAAATACTTCACCATGTTTTGAGGCCTCCATATCACTTTTTCCTTGGAACCTTGGAATGGAGAAGCAAATCAACCCCCTTCTTTGTGGGACATCCTCCTCTCGTGAGGGTTTTATGTACATGTGGCATCATTTGATTATGTATTGAGTTACTCTCCTTATTTGTGTGGATGACAAGTATTTTTCTTAGTCTTATGGGATCATTTTAGGGAGAAAGAATTAATAAAGAATGAGAAGGATGTAGAATCCTTCTCTATTAAAAAAGGCTCTCCTCTCGTTCCAATTTGTTTTGAATTGTTGGATATAATTTGTGATTGCAATTAATAGAGGATCTATCGTTTGAGGTTTTGGTTTCAATTCTTGGAGCTTTTTCTTTCTTGGTTATATTCTTGGTGCATTAAAGATTTGTTATAGTGATTCAAGACTTCTACCAACTCTTAATATCAATCCAATTGAACGGTTACTATACCACTTGGAGAGGAGACATTTTAGGGTTTGTTCCTTCCTTCTTCTCTTGTTGGCTTGGGTAAGTGCTTAATCCATTGTTTTGTTTTTCCTCTTGGTTCGTTGGCAAGGGTTTTAAGTATTTTTTTCATGTTATAGTTGAAGTTTTTTTCCTTCGAGGAATCCCTTCTTGTAGGGAATGGGTCCTCTTATCTTATCTTGATTAGGTTGAGATTATTATACCCTTAGGGTCCTAATCTCTTATCCTAATCCTTAATATAGAAGTGACCAATTTTTAGAGGGGCATACTTCTTGACCCCATAAGCCCTGATTGGACATAAAAAAGCACTAGTCCTATATCCAACAACCAACCAACAATCCCTAAAAAACAAAA
>ML820645.1:247925-259928 GCA_009831015.1 Picea engelmannii
GTACTAATTATATTACCCCTATGATCGTTAACTTCTTCTTCATCAGTTATGGCGACTTATTGAGGAACTTGATTCTAGGGTACATGATCCTCCTTCGGTTCGAGCACAAATGGTCTATTGAAGAGCTCATAAAACCACTCTTCCTCTTGGTTGACTTCCTTGATGGGATATTGTGCAGTGTGTTTCCATTCCCTGTATTCTTAAGATGGAGAGTCATGGAATGTGCACTTTTTAGCTCGTGGGCAGAAGTTTCAGTTGGAGCAGAGGTAGAAGTCGCCCATTTTCTCTTGAAAGCAATCATTCAATTGCTCATATCCTGTACCAATTGTAATACAATTGACATGTCATTTTGTTTGACAAATTCTTCAACATGAAGCCATGTTCTTTCCAAATGTTCCTCAAATTCTAAACAAGCTGGTAATGCAAATCCCATACAATTAGCATTCTTTTCCTTTAGCTTGAGATGATAGGCAGAAGGAAAGGTGTTATAGTAGTGCATTAATCTAGCCTGATTATGAGGTTTGATGATTTATTGAATTTGATTGTATAATTTGGTGAAACACAAATATAAATATTTAATAGTCCCACCTTTATTGTAGACAAGATTGTTGTAATGTCTAAGCAAATATGTCGGACTTTGAGGTTGTCCATAGGTAGATTTGAACCAATATGATAATTCAGCCCAAGTTGAGAAGATCTTGGATGGTAATTCAAAGAAATCAGTCATAGCTTTCCCTTCCAATGAATTGACAAAAAGTCTCATACAAGTATCATTTTCATTTGCTCCAATATTATGGCATGCACTTGAAAAAGAAATAAGATGTTCATTAACTGAAATAGTGTAGTTACCAGAAAAATTATGCAAATGATCTTTGAATTTAGGAAGAGGTGTAGAGACTGGAGATAAATCTAAAGGAGAAGACATATTCCATGGAGTAGCATTTGCATATTCTTCAAATTTGAATAAATCGTATTGTTTGATGACCTTAGCAGGATGTGTAGTTGACACAACAAGATTGTAGTGAATGTACATGCTTCTTATTAGAGAAGAAGTCGAAGCTTGTGATGAAGTGGATCCACTTGTACTACCAGATCCACCAAATGAATTCAATGTGGGTTTCCAAGGAGGAAATGATATTGAAATGATTGTTACTTCATATGAAGAATCTGAAGAAAAAAAAATCTTCTAAGCTTTGGCTAAAGACTCTCTAAAACTTCCTTTTTCCTTCCTATTTCAAAGAAAGGATTGAATTCGAGAGATTGGCCCCTTAACCATCTTGATAGACAAGCTTGAGTGGGCATAAGACAATAAACTATTGAGGAGGATTATTTTGAGCTTGCCTTTGAAGGTATTCTCTTTGATCTTGAATCTCAATATCATGGGTTATAATCTCGCAACAATGTTTAAGTTCTTCACGGGTACAAGCAGTTTTTAAAATAAAATAAAAAATACAAGATGCAATATTTCTTTGATTAGGAAACCTCAAGTTAGGTTGTTGTCGGGAAGGCAAAGTCATTAATCAACAATAATAAAAATAAAAATAAAAAATAAAGAAAAAAAACTAGAGAGTAGAATTACTCCCTAGCATGGTCACCAAATAAATGTTGAGGCGAGGAAGGACTTGATGGTGTAGGAGGTTGTCTCTGATGAATCTGAACTGACATAAATGGCAGGTCGCTTTCCTCTACTTGTCTTTGGCTCAATAGCTAAATTTTTATAATTCTTCGATAGCTAAACATAATGTACATGTGAGGCAACATAAGCAACGTGCTGAGTAGGATGTAAAGGAGGAGGAGGAGGAGGAGGAGGAGGGAGTGATAGTGACATAGTGGGCCAATGACCTTCTCCAGAGGGAGGATTAACAACCACATTATCACAACCATCATTGGTTGGTGGCACATGGGGTTGCATAAGGGATTGCTCGTGAAATTTTGTAATACTTGGGTGAGGTTGAGGGGGAGGTCTAACTGGTGGATGAGGGGGATAGAAGGTAGGGTGGCCCACAAGGTTTAAATCACCAGTTTGGACCAATTTGTTAAACTCCTCATAATTAGCATAAAAATGGATGGAAAACCTCATCCTTTTTATTTCTACCTCTTTTCCCAAATGCATTGGGAATTCCTTCTTTGTGTCCTCTATTGCCCCTGTTACCAGAGCGGTTGTTTCTTATGCTGAAGAAACACATTGAAATATTCATCAATGATCAAATTAGTATACATAAATCACAATATGTTAATCATCAAATACCATTTTTCCTTAAACATAATTTAATAATGGCTCTGAACTGACCAGTCAATCTAGCATACTAAGGGAAAAATGAAAGGAAAACAAGGAAGAATATCTCAACTGTCCTTTCTATGCTTGTTGTCCAAAACATTATTCAAAATGTAAACCTTTACTATAGTGTCATTGATCTCATTGAACATGGGGAAGTGAATGTACATGGAATTATAATGATAAGGAGTAATGAAAAGGGGACTTGTAATTTATGGAAAATGAATTAGATGACAGGAATGCATGATAATGTTCATAGTCCATATCAATTCTTCTTACAACTTATCCCATTTACAATCTGGATAAAGTCCATATCAGCATGCTCTATAAACCATTGTCTACTATATTTTATGCATGTCAACACGTCATGTGCTTCATTCAAATTACATCAATTGTTCAAGCATTAAGAGCATGTATATATCATCTTACTAGAAGATCTCCTATTTTGAAGTTTTTCTACTTATATAATAGGGGGAGAAAATGTTTGGAATTAAATGAAACACGATTCGGGACTTTCAGGAATGATGTATGAAAAATGAGATGTTATGTAAGGATTTGGTCCTGTTTATAAAAGAAAAAGAAAAAAACTTTTAATTATGTACATCAAAACTTCCTTTCCTTTTTCAAAACGCGCATTATACTTTTATCTGACAGTTTTGAAATCATCCTATTGTATTTTATCAATATCTCTTTCAGTTGTCAAAACTCATGAATGGCATGTATTATTATCAAATAATTAAATGATCAGAGTACAAGTTGCTCAACAAAAGTGCAACTCTTAGACCACATTAATTGTACTAATTAAAACTTCAAAGAGAGGTCATGATCAACATAAGCACATAGTTCAAAAATAGTCATAATGTTGTAGCATGTCAAACCATAGTCACAAAAAGAACATTATCAAGAGAGAATGTATTAAAACGTGACAATTTCGTGGATAACCAAAGTTCAAAATATAGCAAAATAGCCAAACTATATATCATTTCTTAAAGATCAGAGTTTGTTAACTAGGACTCGAACTCGAAATACTATGTTTGGTTACCAAAACAATAGTTTCTTGTTGACTCTGCATCTCAATCGGAAACTATCACCATTCAAATATTGTTATGAGTTCAAAATCAATAATTAGACAAATAATATTTGTCAAAACCTTTGACTCAAATTCGAATCGAATCTAAAAAACCCATTTATGTGATAAAAAAAACCATGCTTAGTTATGAGAAGGACTAGCTCTTATCAATTCATAAATTCAGTCGACGACCAAAGGTTTGGAGTTCGAAACTTTTATCTGTTTTGACAATAACGCCATTAAGAAAAAAATCATGTGCAAGAATGTATCCATAAATGGTCACGAGTTCGAAAGTCGACATCAATTAAGAGCCTTTGTTGGCCATAAAACCCAAACAAAACAATCTAAACACATTATCTACCATTAGAATACAGATTGAGATCGCGAGTTCAAAACCAAATTTTGACCCAACAAAAAATTTCAATACTAGTCATAACTCTTATACAACCATGACTTATGCCAATTGAACAAGGCTAGGTGCAAATATGTGTATGTGAATACAACCTTTTCAAGCCATAATTTTTTAATAACTCAAGACCCATATTCAAAACGAAAAGCCTATATCAAAATCATATTTTCAAATTGGAATATTGGACAACGAAGGAAAGACTATGAAAGCTTGAACCCAGGTCATAATTTCATTAAACTCCAAATGGGTTTACTCCAACAACCATATTGATAAAAAGAAATGGACAGTGAAAAGGATGGAGTGAAGAAATATTCATCACAAACTAACCATTTCATAAACCCTTGAACCATTAATTGATTAAGAACGAAAAGCAGGGGAAAAAAAAAGCATACTCAACAACCAGTCAAGAAACAGAGCCATTAATAAACTAACACTATGCAAAATGTATGCAAGTGATGCTCAACAAGCTAATATTTGCATACTTGGGCTTGAGTTATTTTTATACCAATGCTTATGGACAAAAATGGTTGTTGCAACCACTAGGAACAGAGTTTCCACACCAAGCTCGAGCTTTGCCTCTCCACAACAACAACCAAATGAAATGACCAATGCCCAAGGTAGAGTAAATGGCGGTATACACGAGACTGTGGAATTAATTACCACATCCTTGCAAATTAATTGCATGGCCATCCCATCACATCATCCTCCAAACAAACTCAAATGTGCATGCCACTCGTCACTTCAAACAATTCACATAAGCCATCAACATATACCCAATACGACATACAACCAATTGCAATCTTATACCAAAAATGAAGTAAGCACATAACCATGCGCTACATCAACTTCAAATCTCTTTACAAATTGCTCATCAAACTTGTCACTTCATAATAACTAATCAAGTTTTCACCCATACGAATAAGCTAGGGTTTACTCAATTGCATTTTTCAACCATATGCCATGTACACCAAAGTTTCATGCTATATAATAACCAAAACTTTGTAATATTCAAAAAAACATATGCGCCACTTATATGTCAAACTTTTTTTTCCTTTTGACTTGAAACTTATGTCATTCCATCACATAACCATTTATTACAACATATAACCATTATGAACATATTAACATGATACACCATATTTTATAGTGAGATCTTATGTATGAAGAACCCATGTAGTATAAAAAATCATGCCTCCACCGATTACAACTCATCCTTATTTGCATGTATAAGAATGATTACAAACTTTTTTATATGTGCAATCAAGAATAGTGCAGATCAAATAGTCTTCATGTTTCATAAGTGATATGTCAACAAGCTAAATAATGGCGAGAAACAACCATTACTGCTAAGCATTCAACTGAAGTGCATCAACCCATGCCAATAATCATGTCATAACTTTTTGAACCTTCATCGTAGTGATGCAGATATGTATGTATGTTGATGGAAATGATTGAAATAACATTTATGTGTTTTTTATTGGGGACCCCACCTATTAATATTATATCATAGTATAAGTAAATAGGCCTTGCAATCGTTTGCAGGATTTTTAATAGGTGACGTGATTTCAAGTCAACATAAGGCTTCTTAAGTTAGAGACACAACATCGTGAATTTGTCGTTTGAAGAGAAAATAATACTGCTTCTCAGAAATAAGAACACTAAAAATAGGTTTAATGTGATTAGCTATTATCTTAGCAATAAGTTTATTAATCAAATTACAATAGGAAATCAGCCTAAAGTATTCAAAGGAGGAGGGATATTGATTTTTTGGGATAAGAGTCAGATAAGTGGAGTCAAGATACCCCCCAATCTTACCAGATATTTGGGATTATTTTTCTACTTTCAACAGATCCCCCTTGATGAGCTCATAAAAAACTAAATAGAACTCAACCATGAGACCATCTGAACCAATACTCTTACATTTTTTAAAAGAAGATAAGGTGTCAAATATTTCCTTCTCAGAGATCTCAGCAATTAAGGACGCATTCATTTCCTCTGTAAAATATTTCGAGAAAATGTCTATAAATTGAAGAATCTATGAGATAGGACAGTCAGCTAGAGCCTTGAAGAAACTAGAGAAAAAGTTTTTACATGCTTTCGCTATCTCACCAAACTCAGATACCTTTCGCCCTTTCTAGTCCTTTATTTCCCAAATGGAATTAATCATCCTTTGATAGATTGCAAAATTGTGGAAGGATTCAGTATTATTATCCCCTTTGCAAATCCAGATGACTCTACTTTTTTTATGCCATTTGGATTCATCGTTAGCCAACATCTCTTGTTTTTTCTTCAAGAGTGACTGAAGCGTGATTTATTCTTCTTCCAACAAAGAGCTTGCTTCTCTTTCTATAATGAGGACCCTAAGCTTTGATTCCACCTCCCTTGTCATGGCCAATTGTTTTTGTTTATAGACATTGGCCCAGGAAAGTGTAGCTTTTTTAATTCTTGAGATGTTGTCACTGAATTGTTGCATGAGAGAGGGCCCTAAATATTCATCCAGATGACACCATTTCTCCTCAACCAGCTTTTGATAGTCCTCCTCCTTGAGCCAATATTGATTAAACTTGATTGGGTATGGTGGTCTTTTCTTAGAACTTGATAGTTCTAAAATTATCAACATGTGGTCGGATAATCCCCCAATCTCGACCCGGGATTCAAAAGACCAAGTTTTTTCGAGAAGACTCTCAGAAATAAAATAAAAAATCTATCAAGACTTTTGGCAAACATGTCAGACCCTTTTCTTCAATTACACCAGGTTTGAGATAATTTTGGTGGAGCCAGGTCGAAAAGGTGATGAATCTCCATCCAATGGGAAAAGAAATCTTCATGAGGATCTTAACAAGGATTCTCACCCGAAACTTCATTCGAAGAGATAGTAAAATTTAAATCTCCCCCCAAAATGATTTCTTCATAATTCAATACACCAAACTCGTTGAGTATCTCTGAGAAGGGACAATGATTGGAGTAAGATTCATATTTGTTAATTCATTTCAAAGAAGAAATGAGAAACCTGTCACATAACTAGACTACGATGCATGAGGGAAGGATATTTTTTGCATCACCTTTAATTAAGGACCCCAAGACATAACTAAACCACTAAAAACACCTTCTACATCTAAAGAACAAAACGAACACCCTGGAAGCCAAGAACTAAGCACTTACACCACCTTGACTCCACTGCACATCGTCTCTTGAATCATCAGAATGTTAGGTTTAATGGCCTGACACAGTCATTTGAGGGATAATATTACTCCCCGGGCATTAAAGAAGAGAAAAATCATTTGTGACTTCTCTTCTGGGAAATCTCGACTCTAAGGGCCCAAACTATTGTATTTTATTTCCCACTGCGAATCTCTTTAACCACTTGGATACGAGCAAAATAAAATGAATAGTTTCTCCCCACTTGTCCCCAGTTCCTTTGTCCAAATCTAGGCCTCCAAGCCCCTCTCTGACCAAGCCATTATTTTTCTTAGAACGTAAGAGATAGTCTAATTTCATGACATATTTAGATCTTGGGATCGATGAAGAAGTAGACCGATCAACAACCTTAGAGGGTTCTAAGGAATAAATAGGTGCATTCCCTTGGGAATCCAAAAGAAGAGTCAGTGACAAATCTCCTCACGACCCTTCAATAGGAGAAGAAACCTCACAAAGGGGATTACAAGGGTTGTTATATGGAAGAGACCTAGGAGGAACTTCACATGAACCCAATCCATGTACCTTAGAAATATCTAAAGAGACATCATTAGAATTAGACTAAATTGGTAATGGTGGACTATAAATCTTACCGAAATATATGCCACGGGTTCCTTTTGGAAACTGCCACCTAGAGAGACGGTCCTTGAAATATTTGAGTCGCTAGGCTCCAAACCTTCCTCTTTCACCACCTTTTCTTAATCAAAAACCACCTCACCTTGCTTATGCTTCCAAACCTTAGTAAACAACAGAAAATGAGTCGTGTTTCTGCAACATTGAACATGTAAGTTGCCTACTGCGTGACATTCAAAGTAACAAAAAGGGAAGCGCCAATTATAAATCCTTTGGGTAACAGAGAAACCTCCCTAGACAACCTCGATTTCATCCAACAATCAATCTCGCAAATCCACCTCAATTTGCGACCAGGCCTAGCACCTATCAGTCTTGAACTCCCATCCTGGTTCAAAACCTATGAATTTGTCGATCCTACTCCCTATATAAATTAGGACCTCTTCATTCGAGAGGAAAATTTAGTAGAATTACCCACGCTTTTGAAGACGAGTAGGATCAAAGGAGATCGACCATTCCTTCATAACCAACCCTGACGTCCCCCACCCCCATGCATGACTAAACACTTCCAACATATCTTAATGTTGATTGAATATGAAACATAGCCATCCCCTCTCTAAGGTGTAAAATATAGGGCAGTACCCTAACACTCCAACCTAATTGTCTTCCAACCAAGGTTTCAACGTCACTGAAGTGGCTCTCTTACCACAAAATTTCTCCACAACTATCCTCCATACCAGGTTGGGGATATCCTCAATCTCCATGTCACCCCCCACCACCATATTTTTTCACTACGTCCTCACCTTCCAAAACCTTCCTTTCTTCATGGATCTACTTTTGGCACTACAATTCTTTGAATCGTGTTGCTCTAGATATCCTTTGTTCACCATCTACAAAGACAATGAATTTGCATGTACCGAAGGTCGAATGTGGCTTGGATGGGAGCTCTTCAAGTTCTTTTCCCCCACGCATATGTGTGATCCTGACCCCTTCACAATTCTTGAGCTCCTCCCCCCTACCAGACACAAGCCCGAGTCTTTTTTGGTCTGCTCTACCTCGAGAATACATCGAGAATTGGTTCAAGAAAGCCTTAACTAAAATAACTGAATCGGATCAACAAGAAGTAGTTGTAACCGGTCAAGTCGTTCCAACGAAGGAGAATATAAAAGACACACCAACAGTAAAATGAAAAAATGGAGAGATTCCATCACATTAAGTAAAGTGGTCACTTTTCATAATTTCCTATCTTTCATACTTCTCGTTTAGAAACCATCTAGTTGTGTCTTTTAATTGTTTGAGAACCCATAAATAGTTTTTTATTGTTATCCTTTTCTCCTTCCAGGTCCAGGTCTATTTTCTTTTAAAGTTCAACGAGAGGCCCATCCCAGTCCATTTGGACAAACACAATGTTTTGATTTTATTGCAAAACCAAATCATTATTTTTTAACTCCCCGGAGAATTATTTCATGTTGCAACTTTAATGACTTTTCAGACTTCGAATTTCCGAGTTTGAGATTTTTGAAGTGTACCTATCATATTTTGTTTCAATTTAAATCTGACACCCTTTTAAAATTCTCTGCAATGTGGACTTATACTTCTTTGTCTTATGAATCTGACCAAATCTTATTATGTTGTGATGGATGTGAGGAATTTATTATTTTCAGATGATGGTTTCTCTATTTCTGTATAATATTGTGTAAATATTATATTTACGTCTATCAAAGATTCTTGAACCTTCTCTCAGGAACTTGTCTTTTTTAATACACTTACATGTTAAATTGTATTTTCAAGCAATAAAGATTTGGAGTTTGTTGTTTAGAATTCTCATATTTGATAGTCTAATCCAAGAACAATAAGCTATATCTTTCGGACAATAACAGCAGAATACCACCTCTATAAAAACTCAGGGGGATTTTTATCCTCATGAGGTTGTTATTGAGATTATGACCAATCTGAACATCAACCAAGGGATCCAACAATCCAAGGATCGACATGTCACCGGCCCGTTTCAAAACCTGCAAACGAGTGTAGTCATCATCTAACAAGAAGATATCATCATTGTCATAAACCTTTTCTCCATAGTTCAAGACATCATCCCCCATTACTACCTGGCTGGCTAGGCCTTAATTACCATTCAGCCTTTCGTACCCATCCAACTAACCACAAAACGATAGGGGTCTACTCTGCATGTGCCTAATCCCTCCTAAACATGGAAAATGGGCTTCCCACTATGGTCACCTACTATCGATTAGCACCCTGTCCCATACCTCAGACATATTTGTAACCATGAGAATGCCCAGTGTTGAAAACTAAAAAAAGGCCTCGATGTTCAAGCCATCATTACAAACCCATCTAGGGTTTTTTTCACATTATACATATACACACACCTAATTTACTTGTATTGTCAAGTTGTGGATTGTTGGTTTAATGCTTGACCTGGTGTAACTAATGTGATTTTGCATATTTTGTGTAGTTCTGTGACATCTAAAGAGAGGATATAGAGCTAGCAACATGATTTTGCAGCATTGTTCTATAGAACAAGAATCATAGATTCTATATATTGAAAATGGATCAAGACAAAATGGAAATAGATATAACACAAGAAACATTATTGTCTTTTGTTTTTTTTCTCAATGAACTCACTATCAAGTTGGTTTTCAAATTCCCACTTAGAGAGAGTGAGAGAGGGAGAGATTTAACAATAATGGAATTCATTAAAATCCTCCTTGGTTAATGGCCTTTTATACATTTTCAGTTTGTGCATGTTGAAAAGGAGTGGTGTCTCGCTTTGGTTGATTTTTAATATTCTAACAAAGCCATTGTTGAATATTTGATCAATCTCATATGGTTCAAGCCACTCGGTTTTTAGTTTCCACTTGAAGTCCTTGAATTTGGAGTCATATAGTAGTGCCCAATCCCTAGTTTTAAATTTCTTGACCTTGAAGAATATATCATCTCGTCAAATCCGTTGATGTTGGACCATTTATGTGTGAAATAATGCTTGTCGTGGAATCTCCTCTAGAGCATTGAGATATTGAAATCCTTCTTTCTATGTTATAGAAACATCAAGTTCTAACTTTAATGTGTTGTGAGGGTTTTTATTTCAAATTCAAGCTAAGACCTGTAAGCCCTAAACAATTGTGAAATTAGAATGAGTAGTTGGCCCTATGGGAAAAAAGACAAATTTTCCATACACCATCTCATAAGGTGTGAAACCAGTTGTTGTCTTCCATGTTGTATTGTGTTCCCAAGTTGCTTCCGCAAAATTGTTTTCTCAATCCTTCCTACGGATCTAAATTGTCTTCATCAAGATATTTTCCAAGTCATTACTAGTAACTTCAATTCATCCATTTGCATGCGGGTAATAGGGAGTGGACATCCTATGCTTGATGTTGTAATGTTGAGTCAAATCTTTAATTAGTTGGGATGTAAACCACAGGCCTTTGTCTATTACTATTTTTGTTGGGACACCAAACCTAGTGAACTTGTTTCCATACATGAGATTGACAACTTTATCTTCCTTGGCAATTGGCAGTTCTTTGACTTCTGCCAATTTGGTAATGTAGTCTACGAAGGAAGATGTAATGCTTCTGATTTGTTGGAGAATCTATTAGGCTAATAAAGTATAAATCCCATTTGTCGAATGGTTCCAAGGAAAACTAGGGTTGCAGAGGAATTTCACCAACCCATGTGGGTCTGCCCATTTTATGGCATTCATCACACCTACTAACATATTCTCTGGTATCCTTATGGTGGGTTGGCCAATAGTACCCTGCATGTAATACATTGAGAGTTGTTCTTTTAGTTGCAAGATGTCCTCCATTAGGCTCATCATGACACACAAGAAACACATCATGTTTATCATATTCTCATAAATAGTGACAAGGGACACGATCAAGTCCCATTTTAAACAAATATCCCTGAATCGAACCGCATGGACCCCTTTTCCTTATGATTCCACGAAATTCTTCCATGGAAAATTTCCAGAAACAAGTTAGTTTTCAATGCCAACAAACCATGAGGTTTGCAAGAACACTACAGACAAGTGTTCATCCGGAAAAATGCCATCCACTTAGTCTTTTTCTGAGGTGTTCTCCGGGTGAGATAAAAAAAAAATCTGTAATGACATTCTCCCTCCCAAGCTTATCAAGTATGGTGATATCAAAGTCTTGTAGCAAAATCAACCATCTAACTTATCTACAACTAATAATATGTTTTTTCATGATATATCTAATTGCATCATGGTCTATCTGAATAAATATTGGGTCTCTTGTCATATAATGTTTGAATTTGTTATAAATGGCATAAACTACAACAAGTAACTCCTTTTCAATTGATGTATAATCAAATTATATTGCAACAAGGTTTTTGCTTATGAAATAGATAGCATACCTTTCAACAACTTCATGTTGTCTTAAAATAACACCTAAGGATTTTTCTGAAGCATTGGTGTGGATGTGAAGAGGAAGGTTCCAGTTGGGTCCT
>ML820645.1:267714-290112 GCA_009831015.1 Picea engelmannii
TGGACTCGCTAAACAAAACATCGACAGGCCCATATGGGATCGAACCCTTACTTCTTCCAGTTCGTTAAACAAAGGAAGAGGAACTTACCAAAGGTGAGTTTTATCGAGCATGTGTTATCCTCCTCGAGCTCGTTAAATTAAAACGAGGTACTCGTCTATCTGGATGAGGGGAAAATTTGGAAGAAGCAAGCCAAACAGTTCTTTTGAGAACATTACCAAATAACTCTTAGAGTCACCCTTTAACACAACACTTTGTCTTTGCGCACATCTTATTCCGCTGAACTTCTGCACTGAACCAATCCTCTGAGTTTTGCATACTCCTTTGGGTCACCCGACGAAAGTCACAGTATCCATTGCATCATCATGTTTTGGTCCATGTCATGTTTCTGTTGTTGTGCCTTAGTGTTCAACGGAAGTATCCGCCTCGAGAGTCAGCCATCACAAATATCTTGTCTCAATACCTGTGTCAGTCCATGTTCATTTGATCTACCAATTACATCTATGTGTCTGTTTCGTGTCGTTGATCGGGGATACATCAAGGCCCTCCTTCGAAAAGTCTATTCCTGTCGACTTCAACACATTATCTAGGAACTAGACTTAGAAACCAATTAGTACTTTGGGACATGCATGCCTCAATGGCAGGCCTCCTCACATTCAACAGTGGGTTTACATCATTGACCTCTGATCAGATGATTCCACGGATGTTCGACTTCATCTCATCCATTCACGTTCGTTGGGATGTACTAGAGTACCTTGGGAATCATTAACATTAATGGTGATCTCCCTCGTGTTTGTTAATGGTTTACATCATTAACCGGTAATCAAGTGGTTTCTGCCATGTTCGACATCAGGACATCTATTCACATGGTTAGATTTGTACTACATCAAGATCGGTAAGAAGACCCTGGGTTGAGTGATCACTTTGATATGTACTTTTCCCAGGTTGCGATGGAGTTTCTTTTGAACAATGACCCATATATTGTTTCATAGATCCACTTTGTATTGGTCATGGCTATGTCTTGTCATCTCGTAGATCCACTGTGTATTCTTCGTGGCTACGATCAGTTCAGGTCATGAGAGTATAGATCCACGGTGTATTTTCAATGGATATACCTTTTTATCAATACAATTATGGATCCGCAGTGTATTTTATGGCGGCCATATCTTGCAAGTCTTGATCACCCAAGCATAGGTATGTCTGCCTTGGGTTTGAAATATGTCATAATATTTGTTGGATGTTTGTGTGCAGCTTTTGTCAGGTTCTCTGCGTCTATACCCTTGCTTGAAAGTCTACAAAGCATTTCAGTTATCAGTTCTCATCTTCTAAATTGATACTTTGGGGGGCAATCTGTTACACATAAAAAATACTCACTTTGATAGTGTCGCAAGTGTCGTCATTATAAAGGTCGCAAGTGTTGCATTTTGCTCACAAGTGTCGCAAGTGTCAGGGAAGCATATTTCCATGATGCCTATGTCCTGCCTGTAAACGACATCAGGAGGACACTTGGCACATGTCAAACACTTGATTTGGAAGAGGAGGAAAGGTTAGCTGGGCTCATGAACCTTTTGCCATCTGAAAACACTCCAAAAACTAAGTTTTCGGAGGGGAGCGCTCCCCTATAACTAGCTTAGAGTGTTGGCGCCCCCCCATAAGCCATTAGGGAGCGTTATAGCGTTGCATCAACCCTATTGCAAGAGCGCTCCTCCCTTCAGGAGTGTTGGCACTCCCCTAAACACTACTAAGGAGCGCTACAGCGCTCTGATGGCCCTTTTGAGGGAGCGCTGCCTATTCTAGGCAGTAGTTAAGTTGTTGAGATGAATGGGGGAAGGATCCTTTCATTCTTGGAAGGCAGTTGGATTCGAATCCCTAGTCCAGCCATGATCTTAGGGCAAATCCTCAACTGAAGGAGGAAAATCCTCAACTTCCCCAAGGATATCTCAAGTAGTTAAAGCCTCTCCAAGGCTATATAAGCAAGTTTTCTCATGGTGAAAGAGGACTGAAAAGGGAGAATCACACCAAACTTATGATCTTATAAGTGGTGCTGGAATAGAGATATTTTGGACGCAAGAGACCTATGATCTCATAGGGAGCAATCAGTGAAGTTGTTGTCATCCGGATCGTGGATCTTTTGAACAAGGGGTAGACAAGGAGGACTTGACGAAACTGTTGCAATCCATCTACGGCTGTAAGCAATGTTTTGTCCTCATTAATATAATTTGCTTGGCCTGTTTATTTCTAATTCATGTTCAATCTCACATGAATTTGTATTTTTAGTAGATAGACCTATTTCGGACTAATCTTGATAGAGTAGGAAGTGGTCATACTTTGTTTGTCTACAGGGTTTATCGGGGAGCGAAAGATTGGAGCTCAACTCGGAGTGTGAAGGGACAAACACTGGTAAAAGGTACTTATTTTCTCCTTCCTCCTCACACACTAGTCCACCTAGATCTAAAAGTAAGTCAGTGACCATGATAAGCACTTTATGTCTTAGAGTTAAGAGTCTAGCTCTTTAAGGAGATCTACCTGTCCGCGGGGAGATTTTCCTTCAACACATGTTCTACAAACAATGTAAGCATTTATGGTTACCAAGGTCTTCCAAAAATCAAAGGGTGGCCTCTTAATCTAGATTTTGTCTGTAGAACCATAAAATCTACTGGGTACTTCCAATATTCTATTCGGACTATAATGTCTTCCAACTTCCTTCTCACTTTACAATAGATCTAACTCAACAATCTTTGGAGTTCCAGTTTCTCTAGTCTGTCCTTTTTCATGACATTAATGGCTACTTCTAAATCAATCAAGGTGTTCGTTATCAATTTATTAGCAATATGAATACTAGTTATAGGGCTACTTAGATTAGATATTTACGAATGAGCATTTTCCCAAGCACGAGATCAACAAATTGACCTATGACATTGATAGTTTGTGGATCCTTCCTTTTTCTTCCTGGTTTCTTTAGGTAGATATCTTTTACAACTTTGCTAAAAATGGGAACATCCTTGATGACTTGAATCATGGGGATTTAATAGATAGGTTTTTTAGTATAGTCTATGGACTTTAGAGAGTAAGTGTTACAAGTCACCATCTCACTATTACGTACTTGTTTATTATTGTTTGGGTTTGGTTCAAGTTGGTCGGGTAGTTGAGGTTGTTTAGGATGTTGGGGAGTGTTGTTCTTCTTAGGAGGTGGTAGAAATGTTTTCTATTGAGGATGTGGTTTCCACCATTACCGAGGTCTCTAGGGATGTCGATGAGGAAACCATTGATTTTGTTGGGGCTCTTGATAGGGAAAGAAGGATGGCTACTAATTTTGGAAGTTTGGGTGTCGCCACTACCACTGAAGTGAAAATGGGTTTGTCCATGGTTGAGGTGTAGGATAATACCAATTTGTAGGTGGATTCAATTAACCATTCCAAGTATAATTGAGATATTGAGGATTTTTATAAGGCCTACCTTGAGTCATGGGGTTATGGGTGCAATAGTCCTTCTTCGATTATTGAAGCAAACTTGATCCATGTTTTTCTTAGCTCCCTCATACAGGACCTCCAAACTAGGTAGCTATGGGCACTGGCTAATGTCATGACTGTATTTGCATAGGATATATATTTCTACATTGTTTAATGAACATTGATGGTTAGCATTCTTTTTAGTGCATTTTGAAAAAAATATTGCCATATCCTTCTCAACCTCCTCTTGCCTATTTTTTACTTGCAGAGTATCAAACTATACTACTAGTGAATGTAATATGTATCTCTTCATGTCTTCTAACAAGTTACCAATCTCTACTTGTGTTAATCCAACAAAACAGTTTTAGAAGTTTGTACCAACCCCCCCCCCCGGGTTCCCTTGTTCTTCCTAGTAGCAACTCTTAAGTAGTTTTTGTAAACATCTTGTATCTCACCATAGGTGCAGTTTGAGATATCTCTAGATGCAATCAAGTTGAGGGTTTCCATCTACTCATCTCTTACTCCTCTTAAGAGTACTATTATCTAATCAATAAATATGTGTTGTTACAGAATTTTGTCCAGAAATACCCTTTTGTTGATTACATTAACAGAAATACCCTTTTCTCGTCCAATTATATGTCACAAATATTTGTATTACTTTTCATGGGCGTATTTGTTATACATGTTAATGGATTATGCTAGTTTATATGCTAACGTTCTATATAATTTCTATATGCTTATGTATCTTGGATGTTGAGGACAAGTTGCATATATCAAGCTTTTGATCTTGAGCTCAACCATGGTATTCTTCGGACGTCTAGATGAGGTAGGCTTCTAGCCTTCTCTTGTTAGCATTTCTACTTATCTAGCATACTTGAAACTAGAGTTTATTTCTGGGTGTCGTTCCGTCTGTTGTGGTTTACCCCTAGCCATAGAGAGATTTTCCTCATAATAGAATAAAAAAACTCCACTAGGAAAGATCTCCCTTTTGGGGTATTGGGTGATTTTTCTCCTTCATTGCTCTTTGTTTGACAGATTTTTTGTGTCGCTTGTTGCTTGACAGACTTTATTTTTCTTTGTATTTAAGTTTCTTGGCCTAACACTTTCCAAGGCAGTGTCTTCTTCTGCATACATGGGTTTTCTCTTGACAGTTGTGAACATACGCATTTTGTCTATCTTTAGGGCACGTACATATGCCTATGTTCTCTGAACAGTCACGTACACCCTCTTTTGAGTCTTTTTGGTTGAGTTTAGTGTTTGTTGGGTGATTTTTGTTGGTTGTTGAGACTTCTTGGGTCCATGTCCTGATTGTTGAGTGCCTACAGAGCGATAGGAAGTTGGGTTATTGGTGAATCATTTGGGTGAACTCACTTCTTGTCATTTTTCTCATTTGTTGTCCATGCATTCTATTCTGGGTAGTCACCTCTTAGTGTCCTACTTGGCTTGTCTCTTTGTGCTTGTAATAGGGTATTCCTGAGAGGTTGTTATTCAGTCCTTACATTTTCATTTCATTGTATAAAAAAAAAAAAAATGTTTTTTTGCATTTTATTCAGAGTATTTGCAGTTTTGTTTGCAATACATTAGTTTTGGAATGTTAGGAGAGTTTTCACTTCATTAAAATTGTATAGATTGCATCCTAGAACAACATTTAGAAGCATACCATCTCTTTGAAAATCAAGACTAGTACTTAGAAGTGTTTTTATATTTGCTTCTCTTTATATATGTTGAGTCATTATACCATCAGTTTCACGATCGCACCTATTGAGTAAGCATAAGCCATTCGAATTAACATTGAATAGTTAAAATTGATTAGAAATTATTTTATTTTTCAGGGTACACGAACAAGTGTAGGACCTAGGGTCTTGGAATAGGATTTTGTGAGTAAACTTCTCCAAGGCTATAAAACTCAACGTATGTGTCTGACCAAGGAGTGGTGAAACCCATTGTGTAATTAGTGTCCTCGGGAGGCTCTTCTCACACCAGAGTTAAGCATGAGGTTGCGCGAAGTTGGTTGCAGAGATAGCCCTCTAATACCTTTCTTGCGTCATAGATATTTCTGAGGTTCTATTCGTATCTAGGGGTTTCACTAGTGCCTTTACCTCCTTGAGAGGCAATGCTTTCAATATTTTGAGCTTTGCTACCCTACCCATACGGTGGACCGGACATGAAACTGCTTGCTTGAGAATTGGTTATACCGTGGTAAATTTAGTTGCTCGACCTAGGTATCCACATAGGTTTCTTGCAGGGGTTATTCTGCAGGTACCCTGAATCATATAAGGATCAAACAACATACATACTTTATGGAGGATTTTCTCTCCGGAGGAATATGACTGATTGTGCTGTGAATCCTATGAGGGTCCTTATAACTGATTACGTTACCTCCACTCTATTGTTCGAGAGTTTCATCCCCTCTTGGGAGAGGCATACCTTATTTAGTTCGGGAGGTCCCCTCAACCATCATATCGTGTTTGTGTGCATTGGCCTTTAGCTTTATTTAAGAGTGATATCTTTGTTTATTAGTTGACCTTAGGATTTTGTATTACATCACAAGTTCTAAGCCATCATGGAGAAAGACTAGCCTCCTTGTCGGTCTCATCGTCTTTATAATCAACCACCGTGGTTTGGGCCTATACTGAAGCCGTATCCTAAAAGGTGTAGAATTAATAAATGTGGTACATATATCTCCACCACCCATAATCGCGATCATCCTACCATGAATGTATCAGGAAGCCCTTCGACTCCAATGTCCTCTATAATTAGTGGGGATCCCTCGACTCCCTCATCATCAGTTGTTTGGATCTTGGAGGATCCCTTACCTAATTCTACCCAACCCATGGTCTCCACTCAGCCCATGGGAATGAATCCTTTTGTATTCCCAAGGGGTACGTTGAATCAAAGTATTCATTCAATGCCTTGGGCCTCTAATCCTTTCTCTTTTGGTATGCCAAACATCACTTTGCACTTGCCATCCTCTATTTTGACGTCTCAAGTGAATCCTAGTTTTGGGTATGGGGGCATGGCGCCTCCTTATACTCATTTCTCATTTGGTGAGGGTCATATCCCTCAACCAACTACCATGGTAGGAGGTTGGAATCCTTCTTCCTAGGCCCAATATTAGCTACACTTTTCCAGAATGGAGTGCTCAAATGGGCGGTCCTTTTACTTCTTATATCTCATCCTTCATTCCTTCTTCCAAAACATCGATTCCTACGAACGCTTTTCTCATGGAAAACCTCCCTCTAACCTCCGGTGTTTCATCTAGGGGGAGTCAGTTTTATAGTATGGGAAACCCCTCATAGGGATTTCCTTCATCTACGGGCAACATATATCCTCACATGAGTAACCCTTATCATGTCACTTTCTCTTTGCAAGCGACTTCCTCGATGATTATTCCCTTACAATATTTTATGAATCAATTGGGAGGAGGATACTATCCTACCAGAAATGGCCATGGTGTATATGAGAACCTTGGTTAGCTTGCGATCTCTCAAATCCAATATTTCCTGGGAGCATGGGCTCAGACACCGCAACCCCGGCTCCCTTTTCAGGCCACGATAAATCTGCCAGACTTGTCAAAATTAATCAATGACACAGTGCGTCATGATCTGTCATGGCCCCCCATCCCTACCAAGATTCCCTCCAACATTCCAAAGTTTGAGGGAAATATTGGTGAGGACCCAGGTTATCATGTGACTACCTTTCACCTATGGTGCTCGTCTAACTCCCTTAATGAAGATTTTGTTCATTTGAGACTATTTCAACGCACCCTTATGGGGTTGCCGCAAAATGGGACATCGAGATACTTAGGGGAACTTATGGAACTTTCAATGTGATGGTCTTAGTTTTTCTCAACTACTTCCAACTTTTGATTCGTTACGATGCTAACATAGAAATTTTATCATTTTTTCATCAAGATAAGGCCACCCACATCTCTGATCATACTCAAGAGTGGCATAAATGGAAGAGGTTGATTAAATCTTACATTCCTCTAGAGTTTATGTTGGAATGGTTCCTCAAATCCTTATCACCTTATATTTAAAAGGATGTTTCTACATCAAGAGTGACATATGAGGAAGAGGCCATCTTCAAATCCCAACAGTTGAATCTCATATATGCTCAATCTGGGATGCTCTACAAAATTATCCATGATGCGCCACGGTCGAATTACAATCATAGGCAAAATCTTGGGCCTCATGTCGACGACATCATAGGATCCGAAAGTGCTAAGATTGAATACCAAGTGATGAACTAGGTGAAATATTTGTCTCTTAACCCGTATGTGGTAGCACAAGCTATGACCTCATCCTAAATAACCCAGTCGACATATGTGTATTATGTACAGTCAACGAACCTAAACGGTAGCCAGCAACCTGGAGGGAACAAGAAGAAAGGTCATGGTAATAAATGTAAGGGTGGGAAGAAAAATAATAATAATAAAGGCAAGGACAACAATAATAATGATAAATCTAACCCCCGGATGGGGTGACATGTATCCCAGAGGAGGCCACGCAACCCCAATGCAGAACTTGCCATAAATATGGTCAGCCGCCACCCCAAAGCCCATTCTTGGATGGAGGATGACCATAAACGCTTACATAGGGAGGGAGGACAGCTCCCTCGCGCAATATTAATGGCACCCACACTGATTAATTACAGGGGGATGACGTTGGGTACGGGGGGAGGCTGTGCAGTCTTATCAACCCCTTGGATAATTCTCCAGATCGGCCATGACATTCACCATTCTACTTCTGCGCTTTGTCTCTTCGCTCTGCTCGAGGATTTGCCTCTGGTCCTCTCAGACTTCTCTCGCCTCATTCTCAAACTTCTTTGGCCTCTAGGCTCTACCATCCCGATAGAGAAAGAGAGAGGAAAACCCACGTGGGTACCCTCTTAGTACTGTCGCGCTACAAGGCAGAGATGCATTCACAATTTGGAGAGGGATTTATCCATAGCCCCAACATAGCTAACCATGAAGCCACCCATGCCTTCAATAGCCTTCATGGAGGAAGAATTCTCGGAGGAACCAATTCAGGTTCCACCAGAGTCCCTCCTCTACACAGTCCCAGTTGCCCATGATAGCCCCAGCACCAGCATTGCAGCTACAGATCCAGCGGCAGCCATGGAAGGCTCCACTTACATTGTCCAGGAGGGACTCCCCACAACAGACTACCCGACTGAGCCCCCAATGTTGAACGCAGATGCAGATTGCGACTAGAATCCACCCAGTCTCGTCAAACTGGAGCAATTGGAGCTCATTTTTGAAATGAGGGGCTACATGATGGAGCAGCTCCATCGGCATACCCTCATTAGTAGTTGAATCGACATGTTGTTTGATGCCTTCTTGAACGTGCCAGTCAAGAAGAGGTGCCTAACCTGTGCGCAACCCTTTTCACTCATACCCACGATGGCACTCTTCATAGTGGCTCTCCGGATCGCAGGTTCCACTGTTCTCATAGCCCTCCTAATGTTTGAAATTGCACAGTCCTCTGCGCCTCACCTACATGGAAATGGAGTTTTGTTCTTGTCTACCTAGTCTATTTCTCTGTTTAGTCTTTTGTCTAGTTTGAATTATCAGCTTTTGATTGTATATCTAGACAGAACTGTCAACACCACCAGCTATCACTTGCTCTGGTTTCCAACTAAATGGCAGAGCAAGTGGCGATTGTTATTTTTGGTCAAAAGAACAAATGACCGCCACTTTTTTTGGTTTCCACCAACTTGGCGAAATAGGTGGCAAGCATGTGACATACATCAGTTTGTATAGTGACAGCAAATTAATAAGGAAATACCCCTTTTTTATTTACAAAAAAAAAATGATAAATCTAACAATAATGTTGGTGAGGGAAAGAAAAAAAAAAGGAAGATGAAGCTTCCTTGTAAACTTTGTATAGATGATCACCTTACCCACTTATGCCCCAAAATTGAGGAAGCCTCGAGGCTCATAGCGCAACAGCCTGTTGTGTTGACTAACCCGTTTCAACATAACCAAAATATGACCTCATGAGCCTCCAATACCGGAAATGCATTGAGTGGAAGTCAAAATCCCTCGACACATGATCGTGGGAATCAATGTGTCAATATGGTTCGATCTAAGGTTAGTGTAGCCACTAGGACTCGAGATTATGGTTCTTCGCAACCTGTTGTAGGTCCAGAGCCCCCTCCTCCGGAAACACCTTTGCATATTGATAAGTCAGAATCACTGCCTTGTATTCCGAAAGGAGTCCTTATGTGCTTTGCCCACAATCCTAATGCCAAAGTTGCCCAAAATTACTCAATTGTTGAGGATTTGGGCCAAATGCCTTGCGCGATGTTAGCATTGGAGGTGCTCTAGATTTGTCCTACATAGAGGAATGCCTTACTATATGCTTTGGGAGCTGTAGACCCGAGTGTCTCAAAGGTTATCAAATTCAATATTGCGGATGTCAAGCCTCTCTTGCCTTACCATGTGGCCTTTCAAATCCATGTGGAGGCTATGAATATCACCATCAAGCATATTTTCATTGATGAAGGTGCTTCAACATCCATAATGTCTATATCTTGTTGGAAAGGCATTAGCTCTCCACCACCTTCCCAATCCATGACAATGTTAATTGCATTTGATGGACGTTCTTTCAGACCCCATGCTATCCTTCCTACTTTCCCAGTCCAGTTAGGTGGCAAGACTGTGGAGGTTGAGTTTCATGTGGTTGATGCGCCTCTCGACTACAATCGTTTACTAGGGCGTAATTGGACTTACGTTATGACAACCATTGTGTCGTCAATTTTCCGCGTCTTATGCTTTCTTGATGAAGGGAAGATTGTGACGATTGACTAATTGTCCTTTGCGCATCCTAGTCCTTTTGCATTAGTGGGACCTTCAGTCCCCGTTATTGATAATTCTTAGCAGGAAACTAAGAACGGTGGTGTCTAAATATATTCCCCCTTGATGGGAACTTTTAATTTCTCAACGCCAATCTCATACATTAATGCCATCTCTGGTCAGTCTTCATCGGCATTGAGGTTCGTTCCTTTCCATATTTCGTATCTTAATTACCTGTGGACCCTACCTTCTTCAGATATATCATATGAAGGTCATTCACACATCGAGATAGAAATGTCGTTGTCCGTAGTAGATATCATGTATTAGGCTATACAAGAACCTACTGTAGACCCAGATCATCCCTCCTTGCAGATGGAAGAGGTGGATCTCGTCTTAGAGCCCATATGGGCTGCACTCTCATCTAGTTCGCACAACTTCCTCGATGATACTTTACCCTCGATTGAAGCCATTTTAGATGCCATGTCTGGTCCTGATAGGCCTTGGGATGATCTTCATCATAGATCTTATTTTCTCCTAGAACTTGAATGGATTGAACAGGATAGTTTAGGTCCACCCTAAGTGAGATGGTTGGTCACGTCGTGGTTCCATTAGATACGCATGGTATATATGTTGAAGGAAACATGGTGAAATTTTCCCATACCATCATGATCAACATCTTTGGAACCCCTAGTAAGATTGAAAACGTATATATTGGTGCAAATTGTTCGCCTGAAGAAATTCGGATCTACTTAGATCTCTTCAAATAACTTCGAGATGTATTTGCTTGGTCATATGAAGAGATTTCGGGGATTGACCCCATTATTGTCAAACATGAAATTAAAACTTATTTGAATGTTAAACATGTTCGACAATGACTTAGAGATGTAAATCCTAGTAAGGCCCTCGCTATCAAGGTGGAGATCAAGAAGCTACTCAACGATGGCTTCATCTACCCAGTTCCCTTGACAGAATGGGTATCTGACCCCCTTCCCGTATATAAGAAGCAAGGAATCGTCCATGTATGTATGGATTTTAGGGACCCGAATAAAGCTTGTCCTAAATATAACTTCCCCACTCCCTTTATTGATGAGTGTGCGAGAAGTAAAGTATTTTCTTTTATGGGCGGATTTTCAGGTTATATTCAAATTCAAATTAAACCCGATGATCAACACAAGACGATGTTTATTTGTCCTTGGGGTACCTTTGCATACCGAAAAATTCCTTTCGGTCTTAAAAATGTCAGAGAAACCTTTTAATATGTCATGACCTTCGCGTTTCATGATCTTAAGCATATTTTCAAGGCTTATCTAGACAATCTTGTTGCTCACTCTCGAAAGAGGGTTGATCATTCGACTCACCTTCGAATAGAATTTGGAAGATGTCGCTATTATCGCATTCGATTGAACCCTCACAAATGCATCTTTTGTGTTAAGTATAGTCGCTTTTGGGATTCATAGTTTCTGAGCATGGGATAATGGTGGATCCTATGAAGGTTGAGGCAATACTTTGATTTCCTCCCCCGCGCAATATTCGACAGCTTCAGGGTTTACAGGGGAAGGCTAACTTCATGCATCATTTCATAGCTAAATGCCAGTATAACTAAGGGTTTCATGCATATCTTGGAAAATGATACTCCATTCATATGGAATGAGCGATCCCAAGAGTCCTTTGATGTTCTTAAGAAATCCCTGGTATAGACACCTCTGTTGAAGCCCCCATAATACAATAGAGATTTCCTACTTTATATTGTCGTGTCCAAAGGGACAATTGGTATGGTTCTGGTTCAGGAATATGACGAGCTCCATGAGAATGTTATATATTACCTTAGCCGAAATCTAATTGGTCATGAACTTAAGTATTCTCACGTAGAGAAGGTAGCCTTAGAAACCATGGATGTGGTTCAAAGAGTACGTCATTATATCTTACTCTGCAAGACTACCACGGTTGTTGATATCAATCCATTTCAATACCTCCTTACAAGGTATATCATAAGGGGGAAATACAATAAATGGATTGTGATTCTACAAGAATTTGATCTTGATCTTGCTTCCGCGAAATCCAAGAAATCGCTAGTTTTTGCAGAACTGGTGTCAGACTTCCCTAGGATGGATGAGGATATTTTTCGCGATGACTCATTCGCTAATGAACACATCTTCTTTATATCGTCTTTGGACCCCTAGTATGGAGATATTATAATCTACCTTAAAACTCTGAAGATTTCCCAGTATCTTTCGAGAGACAATCGACGACATATACACCATCAAGCCAAAAACTACCTTATTATAGGCAACACGTTGTGTCGTCAAGGGGTAGATGTTATTTTGCGTCATTGTTTGTCTAACGAGGAGGTTGAAGTCATTCTCAATGATTTCCATAGTGGGGAACGTGGTGGTCACTTATCCGGGCTTGCGACAGCCCAAAATATATTGTGTGTTGGTTATTGTTGCCATCAATTTTTAAAGATTGCATTGAAGCAGTCAAGAATTGTCACCCTTGCCAGGTGTTCGCTCGTAATATGTGCTCACACCCTACCCCTCTACACCTAGTCGTTACTGTCGGTCCCTTCACTAAGTGGGGGGTATATTTTATGGACTGCAACCTAGCCTTGGCTGGGGGACATCATTATATTATTGTGGTAGTGGATTGTATTACTAAATAGGTTGAGGCCATGCCTACCGTTAAATATGATGGTGAGACTACAACATTTTTCATATTCAATCAAATTATAGTACGCTTCAGAATCCCGAAGCAGATTGTCATTGATCATGGAAGTCACTTCCAAAATGAAATGATGACAAAGATAGCATCCATACTGAGGTTTAAACACAATAATTTGTCACCCTACTATCCCCAGGCAAATGGACAAGTAGAGGCCGTGAATAAATCTCTCAAGACCATTTTGCAAAAAATTGTCAAGAAAAGTAAATCTATCTGGCACGTGATGCTTTACCCTGCACAATGGGCATATCGAACCACAGTAACGACTTCAACCGGTTTATCAATGTTTTAGTTAGTCCACGGAGTGGAGTTGATCCTTCCCGTTGAATGTGAAATCCCTTCTCTTAAGTTGGCAGTCGATCTCCGACCTAACACAATCGATCTCGAAGAACGCCTCGTACATTTTTAGAGCAACTCGATGAGAAACATCGAGATGTCATTGTAGCCATCGAGGAAAATAAACAACGTGTTAAGATCTAGTACGATAAGTTTGTTCGTCCCCGACAGTATGTCGAGGGTGACTTGGTTCTTCTCTATGACCAAGCTAAAGAATCGTTGGGGGTAGGAAAATTCAATCGCATGTGGCATGGTCCTTACATCGTGAGACGTGTCCTTGAAAAAAGAGCCTACGAGTTAGAATATTAAGAAGGCAATGTACTGGACGAGCCCCGAAATGGGCTCTACCTTAAAAGGTATTACGCTTGAGCCTTTAAGCTCAAGTGTGGACCTTGTATACTAATGTATGTTAGTGTATATATTTCTCTCTTTATTCTTTTGTGTCACTGACTTGCTTATTGAGTTTTCCCTTGGTTGGAAGATGTCAACAGAATCTTCAGTGTGCTTAAGATCCACACGTGGTGCCAGTCATCATACTCAGAACATGGCTTCCACCCCTTGGGTTATCTATTCACCCAAGGGACAACTGGTGTCTTCAAGAGGCGTTTGTCTAGAGCCATCAATGAACAATTTGGTTGAGTATAGTGTTGTTATAGAGTTATTGAATGTCCCTATTTCACATCGTGTTCAATCTTTAGAAGTTCGCCTGGATTCCCAGTTAGTTGTATGTCTATTGAACGACGGTTATCAGGCAAGATATCCTGCATTACTCTGATGTTTCCTTTGGGTACGACTTTTGGAACGATGTTTTGATTTTATTACTTACAATTGTATACCTAGAAGTTTTAATCAAATATCCGATGCATATGCTAATTACATTTTATATTGGAATTTGTCACATAACTAAGTAAAGAAAACACACATTCATACATTCATTGTAAGATATGCAAGTAAAGTCGAAGACCAAAATATTTTTATATTTCATCCTTTAAGTCCAAAAAATATGGTGTCATAGTACAAAAATTGGGGTTGTAGCCCTAAAATACATATACGGCTTGTACATCACATAATCGTGCCATCTAAGTCAGAGGTCACGGACACGTGTCATGATAACACACTATGGCATTCGCAATACGCCGGAAGAGCCTCACCCGTGCATGGGGTACACCCATCACCTATCGTAGCATCGCCTCTAGCAGATCCTCCACCTAGACCATAGGAATCTTGTGTGTCAGACGAGACAGGTTTCCCTACACATTATGGAGAACTCTCTCTGCATCCCCGCCTACCATCTCATCTCCTTGGCCCCTTCTCCGATGTCATGGATATTTGTTTGATGGTCACGGGCCTACGTTTGCGTAAAATAAATAATTTTTAATATATGATACCACACAAACGTATTTTCATTTTTGTTTGCATTTATCAAATTGAAAGACACAAAAAATGAATATATAAAAATCAATTCTCACTTATCTCTCCAAAGGTGGATCTTGGTGGCAATGACATGTCACGGTCCCCTCGGTAATCAATCCCCTCATAGGGATAGTCTTCAGTGGAAATTATTTGTTGTCTCCACCAGTGAAAGAACTCATCGTTGTATGGGATTGCCACCCTACCACCTCCTAGTTGTTGCATCACTTCGGTCCATCATGAAGCAACTAGTGACCAATGTTATCATGATAAGATCAACAATGATTCTAAAATCTCGGGAGAGGTAGCATGCAAAGAATCCATGTATAGAAGGAATAACGAAGTACAAGGAATTAAGAGCTTGGGAGGGTTAGCGACTGAACATCGGTGCATAAATGAATGAACAAACAGTTATTAAAAAGCTCAGGAGAAATAGTGATGAAACATATCAGAAGCAAGAAATGTTAATCAAAGATCCTAAGGGAAAGCACATTACAGAAACGCGATTAGGATTGAAATCTCCATAGTAAAATTACAAAAGAATCATGTCCACTGATGTAGATTTTGGGACAACCAGGACTGTCAGATCTGGGAGTTACAGAGGAGGACCTTCAGATCAAACATCCGATTAAGTCCTGACCGTCGGATCTCAGTAAGGGATGATCAATGGCAGAGAACCATTGCAGGATGCAAGGGTTAAGTTAACGATTGCGTAAGTTTCGGTTCCGAAATCATCCCCGATCACTGATATACTACGAGAGCATTATCCAACGTTAGATGAAGTCAAGGTTTAATTGAGGAATCTCACTTCGGGAAAATTGAGAATTGGGAACAAATAACCCAAAGTCTCGAAGGTCGAAATGAATCTAGACCATTTATCTAGAACTAATCACAATTGTTGGATCAAGGATTCACGAGATCCTGAAATAGCCGAAATCCCGACAACCATTGGATCATGTTAGGATTTTCACGTCAAAGATGGACTATTAGATGAAGTCAAGTTGCTCGAGCTTTATTCAGGGACTCTCACTTCGGGAGAATTGAGAATTGGGAACGGATAACCCAAAGTCCCGAAGGCCAAAATGAATATAGACCATTGATCTAGAATTCATCACAATCGTTAGATCCAGGAGGAGGACATGTGATGTGTCAAGAGATCCAAGTCAACAAACCACATCCGCAAGGACATATGGCACAATTAGATTGTGACAAGTCTCAAGGTCCAGTTGGCACTTTGTTACATAAGTCACGAATCTGAGTGACACGTGGCAACCACTCAGCCAGTGCCAAGTCAGCATTGACGTCAGCAAGTTACGTCACTCCGGGAGCTTGTATTTCGGGGGAAACCAGCAACTACCCGAAGCGCCAAACGCTGAAGTCAATGTTTACCATTGATCTAAGATCCTCTGGATTCTCACATGACCGTTAGATCAAAACATGACGTAAGCACTCCCATGTTGACCACTTCGGCGCTGACCAACTCCGGTGGAAATTGGAACAGCAATTCCCCGGACCTTTGAACCTCTGAAGTCTCGAAGTAAATAATGGTCGTCCATCCCAATGTTTGATTAAGTCACAGATGTTGGATCAAGTACAGTGGAAGAATAGATTAAATGTAAATCGTGAAGTAGCGTTAATCATTGATATAATTTGGGAGCATTCTCGATCGTTGATCAAGTACAATGGAAGGATACGATAAAGCATAAATCACGAAGTAGAGCTAACCATTGATCTACTTCGGGAGTGTTATCAAACATTGATCAAGCATAGTGGAAGGATAACGTAAGCGGAGGTGATAACCGACAACAAGTGGTCACCATCGCTTTATGACTTATTCGATAGGTTATCATTCTGAAGGAATTGAACTACTCAAAATTCTAGTAACCCGAAGGAGTCTCGGAGTACCGAAGCTCCGAAATAATATCTGGACCGTTGAAGATTATGGACACACGTCAACTCAAAATTAACACTTCGGTGAAATTTAGTCCAGGAGAATTGGAAGTTTATAAAAAGAACAAACCCCCGAAGACGCGAAGTACCGGAGGAAACGAAAATCGTCCATCTTGCGATCAAATCCCAACCATTAGATAAGGATAAGAAAATGTGAGAAATGAGTCTTTTAAAAGAATGATCAGACCATTGATCTGAAATCGTGATCAACAATGAGGATTAAAATCGTGAATAAAAGTTGCTTGAAATATAACACTCTGGAAGAAATCACTTCGGAGATAAAAAGATTGGGTGAAATAAGAGGCAACACTTAAATTCATAAGCATGTGGTTCTGTGCATATGGTCATATGAAAAACATGGTTTGAAGGAAGCGCCTCCGTAGAAGTCGATTTCTGCAACATTTGCAGTGACAGGTTTTTAGCCAGAACAGAATAAAATGCAAAACAAGGGATTTGAAATTTTTATATCAAACTATTAATAATAATAATAATAATAGAAATTATTGTTATTAATTCAAATGAAAAGGTGTAATGGTTCAAACAAAGGGACATAATGCTTCAAACTCATACCTATTAGGAGACAATATAAACAAAGAAGTATGGTGAACAAAAGGAGTAGTTGAATTTGTTGAAGGATATATATTTATATATAATGGATTGAATGAAGGTTCATTATATCAGGTTGGTGCCTGTTTACAAGATGGGTCTTGTATGAGGATCAGATTCCTCACATCTCAGTTGGATCTGAGATCAACAAGCTGGGACTTGTTATGAAGGTTGGATTCCTCATTTCTCAATTGGATCTGAGAACTACAAGTTGGGTCTTGTAACAGAGAGTTGGGTCTCTCATAATTGTTTGAAGATGAAGATTGTTCTTATGTATTCATTCAAGTTAAATAAATAAATAAAATATTTATTATTTTATATATTGGTTGAGAAATTGAAATAAATATATGTTTTTCAATTAAATTATGAAAAGTGGAAAATTGTCCAAATTTTTGTGACACTAATTCACCCCCCTATCTCAGTGTCAAGTGTACATTTCAACAACAATCAGTCAACTGGCTCTTCATGTTGTCCAGTAGTGAGGTGCACCAATCGTAAACCATGGGTCTCAAACACTCCACAACATAGAACATGAGTGACCTCAACGCCTGATATAATGAGGTCGATCTTGATATCTGTGAGTACTACGACAGTGATCTTCAGACTCAGGTTCTCAATCGCCCTAATAGGGAGTTGGCTCCCCACTTTCTTCGTGCATGCAATGTAGTAGGTGGAAATGTACTCCTCCATAGTCCTCACACCTCCAACCCCTCAAGATTTGAGATTCACCACCTAGCCTTGGCGAGACAACCCTGTAAAAAAGTAGATATCATCCACTTCAATTCTCAATGGTTTCCCATTGAAATTGAATGCATCGATCTCTGGGTCCCAATAGTTTATCAATGTTTGGAGCAACCTCACTTGGGCCCTCATTCATTTTATGGCCCAAAATTTATAGAGCCCGCATGTTTTCAAATATTTTTGGGCCCTCACATCTCTTTATACTTTAGCATCAACCTCCTCATTCTCCCTTTCCCTCCATTCAATCATCATCCTGCAAAGGAAACATCAAATTTTGAGTCAATTTTTGTCAAAAAACTTGTGCGCGGAGTTGTACGTGGGCTACCATTATAAAAATCATGGATAGGGCTTCATATATGCAAGCAGGCTTCACCTTTCTCGCGTACATGAGGTCATGTACGCGACCCGATGAACTACAGCCTACGTACACCCTAGTTTTCAATTTATGACCTTTAATTCTAAAAAATTGAGCACTAAAACTAAAAATTAGACCATTGAAATGGAAGAGGATAGGATGAACACTTACTTGGTCCAGACAGTTTCCAATTCTGTCGATCGTAGCTCCCAGAATCATCGATGGAAGATCGTAGGTAAAATGGCCTCAAAATCACTATGTGGGTGAAAAACTCAAATAATATGGTAAATTTCTTGTTTTTTAGTATTTGAAGAAAATTTTCATCCACTTTCTATAGTTTTTTACCCTATCTTTCATATGTTTTGAAACCATATGAACTAATTGAGCAATATAAGACCTGGTTTGAAGTGGTTTTGTGGATTTCCATCATTCTTTAGCTTGTTCATGCCTCTGACAGGTTTATACCATCACTGACCTATAGGGTAGGTTTCCACCTCGCTTTGCTTTTTACATCATCTTATGACCATGATTCATATGCCCTAGGTACAAAACCATTTTTTAGTGACACAGAACCTTCTTGTTATTACTAGAAGTGTCGTTATTAAATGGTAGAGACTTACCAAACATGGGTACCCTAGTTAGAACACTTTTGTCATTTGGTGCCCGTGCAGAAGTTACTCCATAGGTCTAGGAGTCCCTTATAGTCCCGATATGACTTTGTGTTTGAACATCACTAATCTTACTCAATTTCATTCTGACCACTACTTATGGGACTCTTGTCGAGTCTTGGTTAAGCTATTTTCTGACTCTTTTAAAAAAAGAAAGATGAAAAGATTGTCGAGTGAACTTATCTCTTTCACACTCGTTAAATGACTTTGAAAGGACGTCTATTTTGGTATAATGTTAACCCTTTTCCAGACCAAATAGACTACTTACGAAAAAGGAATACACTGGTCACCATTGGCTTGAAGAGTTCTCCTAAGTATTATTTTATACTTTTTTGGGCCTAAGGGACTAAATCTACGAAAAAGGACACTTTTGAGTTAAGTTGTAATTGCATCCCATTACCCTGCTTGCACTGTTGAACCTAATGTCAAATCTCGCCTTCTCGTTATAAGCCTCTTTCCCAAACAATTCTCAACATTATCCAAGCAGTGCCTTCGATATATCTTTTGCAACTTGACAACCCTTTACCCATAGAGGAAACATCACCGCACCCCCCCCCGAGTGTGCATGTCCCGCATGCGTTTCCTTGCATTGAGCATAGGTATGTTCCACTGCTTGGAACTAGTTACTTACTCATGACACTCATTTACTCTCTTGTATCATAGAATTTATTTTACTATGAAAAAAAAATATGGGCGTGAAAAGAGTATTATCTCCTATTGGCAGCAGTTGTGTCGCCTTTGAACAAAGCACAAATTCTTAATTCCTTTTCATCCAAGGTTTGGGTTGAGCATGGATTTAGGAAGTTGAACTCGCTACTTAGAATATACTCCTAAGAATGGTTATTCTTCCAGTCCCTATGGAGAGTTTGTTTATGACTCCTACATCACAAACTCTTGTCAATGATCAGTGTTGAGTCTATGATGCCTGAGTTCTTCATCTGTCTCATGCTCTTGTTCAAAAGAAGTCTAAGCATGTGTCAATCATTACTCAAAACTCTTGACTTTCCATGTCAGACATCCCCTTACAATTGAATATCATAATCACATGAAGTTGTTGTCCTACCTTGCACCCTGGCCTACTTCCATCATTGGTAGGTGACCTTAAACCCAGCAGATGACATCTCTCCATTGGTCACTGACTAGGGGGTTTCCCTTGTGTTCAATGACAAGAAATCTATTCGAACATTGGTATTCATGAAGTGTCTTGGATTCCATTAGATCCTATTGGTGGCTTCCTTGCATTTGTCGACAATTTTCATTATTGGTTGCTAGTCAGAGGGTCTCTTTTGTGTACTACTTGCATCAGGTGCATGCGAGAGACACACATTGTCATTGGTTCGTGAACATCCTATTCGTCCGAGCTCTTTATAATCATAAAGATATTGTTTTTTACCTCACACTGGATGATGAGAGATGCCTTAATGCTCCCCTTTCAACAAGTCTCCTTCCATCGAATTCAACTCATCTATTCTAGAATAGAGAGATAGAGTTATATGAGTACCTAAAGGCTTGCAATCATCAGTGGTAGGTTCTCCCGCCATCGATAGTTGGGAATACATCAATGTCTCCTAATCAATGGATTGTTTAAGTGTTTGATCTCAACACCCTTATTAACACTTGTTGAATTTACTCAGTGCCTTGAAACCTACTTTCATTATCGATGGGTTGTCTCGCGTTTGTTAATGGTATACCTCAATGATCGGTAATCAAACGAAGTCTCATTGTGTTCGAATTCAACTCCTTTATTCACATGATGAAGACTTGTACCTTTGGCGGATAGTGTAGAAGACCTCCAGTTCACAATCGTGGGATCACATATCTATTGTTGTCTTTCATCGGACCAATACCTATATGACTTTAGTGATCATGGAAGATCAGATTGTACTCCATTGTATACAGATATCTTCAGTTAATTTTGAGACTGGACTCCACTGTGTCTCGTTCATGACCATGACAACCTATGGCATATGTCCACTTTGTATTGTCTATTCAAGGCCATGAAAAACTATTTTTTATATATCCACATGGATCTGGTGTGTAATCTAGATTGGAAGCCATGTATACAGAGTCAATATGAATTGTAATATTCTCATGGGTGACTAGTTTTTCCTATTGGGTCCTCATTATTCCACTTATGGGAATTATAATGAATTTCAGCCATCACGATTGCTTCTATGACCTCACACATTAGGGAGCATCTATTATAGCAATTTTTTCCACACTCCATGCATCTTGCTTTGATGGCCTTCCCTTTCCCTCTACACACTCAAGTTTCCCCTTTTTTGTTCATCCCAGAGTAAAAAATTCAAATTTTTGTACATATACGCGGGCCATAGTTAGATAGCTCACGTATATGCAGGTTGCTCCATTACAACATGTGTACATCAGGTTTTGTGCTAAAAAATTAAAAAATATGTCGAGTTTCCATGCAATGTCACGAGATCCATGATCCTTGACCTTCCATATACTAGAAATGCTCAAACTCAACTCTTCAATTCCATTTGGAGGCTATAAATTGAGCCATATACAAGCCTTCAGGGAATTCATGATTGAGAGCAAAGACACTCTGGAGAAATTTCACTTCATATTGAGTTTGCATCCCTTTGTCCTTGAAAGTCTGAACTTCTTGTGTTTTGCCCCCAAGCACTTCCTATCTTGAGAAAGAGAAACTCAAGTACTCCTACTACTTGTGAGCTTGTCATTGTGGAGGATTGAAGTGGTGAAGGCCGAGCTGGAGGGACTTAGCTTCTCAGTTTCTACATGTGTAGTCACAGAATTTTGTCACCTATGTACTTATGTCGATTACATTGATAGAAATACTCTTTTCTCGTCAAATTACATGTTGCAAATATTTGTATTACTTTCAATTGGCGTATTTTTTATACATGTTAATGGATTATGCTATTTTATATGCTAACGTTTTATATAATTTATATATGCTTTTGTATCTTGGATGTTGAGGACAAGTTGCAGGTATCAAGCTTTTGGTCGTCAACTCAATCATGGTCTTCTTCAAACATCCAGATGAGGTAGGCTTCTAGCCTTCTCTTGTTAACATTTCTATTTATCTAGCATACTTGAGACTAGAGTTGATTTATGGGTGTCGTTCCATCTGTGTGGTTTAACCCTAGCCATAGAGAGATTTTCCTCGTAACAATAATATAAAATAAACTAATTACTAAAGAGTAAATCCAACGCTTTGGAAATCAACCTAATTTATAGAGCGTTGAACAAAACAATTGTTCCTCTTGCCAACCATAGGTTAATTATTACGATCCAACACCTTAAAAATGGTAACAAGTGTACGAATAACAATCCACTTCAAGGGGGAAACCTCCTTTTACAATATATTCAATGTACAAGATGAG
>ML820646.1:0-15744 GCA_009831015.1 Picea engelmannii
GTGTACCATGAAAAATCACTACCATGACATGCCTCAAGCATGTACTATAACAACATAAGCATAAGAATAAAAAATAACACATAAGAATATTGATCTTGTAAATGACCGATACACAATATTATAGACCTGAAGCTCTTCCTCAACTTCAACAACAAGAGAATAACATCTTCATCAAACTTTATCTTAGTCTCATGGGACTAGTTTTGGATTAGTAACAAATAATAACTTTGTACCTATAATGAATTAAGGTATGAAATTTTAACCACATATTCGTTGAGATCTTTCTTACATCTCATCAAAATTTTAGGGTTGAAAATTTCTCAGAACAAAAGTTATAGTGAAAATGGAAAAGATTCTATAATTTTATCCTTTTCTGGAAAGAGGACTTGTACAACATGCCCTACATTCAATATTTGATATCTGATTATAAAACTCACACACAAGATACTAAATATTTTTATATTTCCACTGCAATTGTTATTGCATAATTTGGATCCTCTATGAATAATTTATGATTGTTTTACCCTGAACACCTTTTTGAGACTAGTTTTAGGACTAGCCAAAAACCTTGTCTTCCACATAGCGTATCTCCAAAACTACAATGACCCGGAAGATGGAATTTTTAACACAGGTACCTTGATATGTCTTCATAATATCCTTCAATGTTCTATATATAATTCATTCTAGAAGAAACATTATAACCAAAATGGTAATATGACCTTTAAATAACATACCTTAGAACACATCATCATGAGACTTCATCCTCCCTTGGAATTTTTCCTTTCTTCATTTCATCTTCCCTCTGAAATTTACCTCAGATCTCCTTTTTTGCCTCATATAAGAATCACTTTCTCACTTATATAGATAGTCAATGAACTTGTGTATGTGAAAATGAGATATTCTTTGAGGTGTATTTATACTTTTTCAAGTAACCTCCTTCCTTAACTTTAGGTCGTATTGAAATTTCTTGTGAAAACCACTTTACCCTTTCATTATTGACATGCAACCAATTAGAGTCTTCTTAACCATTATTTGGGGCTTCGAATTTCATTAGATCATATCTCCCTAACCATGAGGAACTATATGGTGTATCACCTACCATTGGAAACAACATGATGAAGACTACCCATCTATGAGGGTTTTGTATACACTTGAAGTATTCCTCAACATCATTTTCCTTAGTCAACTTTGGGCCTCATGACCACACCTATGGGTTTCTTGTAGAATTATTCAAAGCATATTTCTGTGAGGGACATGATTAAAGCTACTCCATAAGGGGACCACTTTGGAGACTTATTCAATTATACCCAATACTTCTAGAGGATTCTAGAATTCCTCTAGAGTTTGACATGAATGAAAATCAATTTTCCAACAATATCCCCATTTTTCATTTATGTAAACACTCATACTCCCCCTATGACCAATACTCCCCCTATCTACATGCTTCTATTATTTAACCCCCTTTGACATCAATGGAAAAGGGTAACTCCCCCTGCCAAACTACTTCTGAACTTTCTCTCTTCTGGTGCTCTTATCCATTGGTGCTTCCTGATGAAGTAAACTATTAACATATAGAAAATCATTCAAATTAGGATTCCTTTATCATCTCTGCACAAATCATTTTTGTTCTCTTGTATTCTGAGAAAAAAACTTGTAGATCATTGTGGAGCATAAAATATTCCAAGTTTATGACTAAGATACTTAAATGTCTCTCTTGGTAGAGGTTTAGTGAAGATGTTTGCAATCTATTCCTTTGTCCCAATATACTCTACCTTGATATTATTTTATGTAACGTGTTCCTGTAGAAAGTGAAACTTGATCGAAATATGTTTGGTCTTGGAATGCATCACTATATTCTTGTATATACTAATAACATTGGTGTTGTCACAACATATTGAAATGGGCTCATCATACTTCACTTGTATATCTTGCAGGTTTTTCTTCATCCAGAGAACCTGAGTAAAACATGTTTCTTCTGCAATTCATTATGCTTCTATTGTATATAATGATACTGAAGACTGCTTTTTACTTAACCAAGATAGAAGAAACTCATCCAAATAGAAGGATGATCCGCTAATACTTCTTCAATCATCAATGCTTCCTTCCAAATTTTCATCTATGTAGGAAACCATAGTCAACTCATTCCCTTTTGTATACCATAATCCAAACTCTATTGTTCCTTTAAGATATCTAAAGATCTTCTTTACTGCTAGAACATGATTTTCCTTCGGTGTTTCTTGAAATATTACAACTTGTCCAACTGCTTGGATTACATTTGATCTCGAAGTTGTCACATGGAGTAGGATGTCAATCATTGATATATAGAGTCTCATATATTCTTCTTTATATTCATCGTCTTTTTTCAAATTGTAAACTGTCAGCATCGGAGTACTTAATGGTTTTGAATCTTTCATTCTGAACTCATTCAACATCTCTTTGATGTACTTGGTTTGGGAATGAAAATTCCTTCCTCCTGATGAGATATATGAAGTCCCAAAAATAATGTCAAATCACCAAGAAGTGACATTTCAAACTCATTATGCATGTCTAGGGAAAAATTCTTACTCATCTTCTCATCGTCACTTATAAAGATAATGTCATCCACATATCCTTCAATGATAAGTATTTTTTTCTATCAACATTTACATAGATATTACTATCTGCATTACCCTTTCTAAATCCTTGTTCTTGCAAATACCTATCCAATATTGAATACCAGACTCTACAGGCTTGTTTGATTCCATAAAGAGATTTATTCAATCTGCAAACATAATCTTCCCTTTATGACAATAGGAAATATTTTGGTTGTTCAATACAGATTTATTCCTCTAACTCACCATTTAGAAATGTTGACTTTACATCCATCTGATATACTTTGAATCTCTTGGAACATGCACATGCCAAGATAAATGTGAATGCTTCCATTCTAGAAATGGGAGTGAAAGTTTCTTGAAAATATACACCTTCAACTTGTGCATATTCTTTGCATACCAATCTTTCCTTGTTTTTGGTTACATGTCCATCTTCGTTTAGTTTGTTTCTGAAAACCCATTTTGTACCAATCACATTTTTGTTCTTTGGTCTTGGCACTAATTCCCATTTGTCATTCTTCCTATTTGATGTAGTTCTTATTCTATGTATTTGACCCAATGTTCATGATTACGGGCTTCCTCAAAGTTTTTAGGTTCAACTGTGGATAGTAGTGCAAGGTGTCTCTTCTCTGGTGTATGAAACCATTTACTTCATATGGTCTCTATTCCTTCATTTTTATCTCCAATAATTTGTTATGGGGGATGGTTCTTCTGAACTTGATGGCTAGGTGTTCTGGAGGGCATAAAAAATTCATGTTGGTCATTTTCTTCCTGTTCTACTTCTGGTTGTTGTTTTTCTTCTACTACTACTTATTATACCTCTTCTTCTTTTATCTCTTCTTTGCTTTCCTGCTCTTCAACATTTTTGTTTTCTTATTTAATATTCTGCACATCTACTTCATCAATATTCATTCTTATTCTTTCCAATATCTTGTTGATTCTCAGATTGTAATGCTTGTATGCCTTTTGGCCCTTGGTTATGGAAAGAAGTGAAAATTAAGGGAGAAAAGATGGAATTTGAACTGTGTAGAATACTTGTTGACTAAGATTAGGTCGAAGTCATTAAAGAAGAAAAACAGATGGAGCGAAGTTCGAGAGAGAAAGTCGTTGAACGAGGAGATTGAGGAAGGCATATCAGTAAGGAAGGTGGATCATGGAAAACTTAGTAAGCGTAAAAATCCATTGGTATATGCTTTGGAGAACCTCACAGGAAGGAAGGAAAGACAGGATGGTGAAGCCCTGAAAACACGTGTCAAGTTGACCTAGGGTTTTTATATCTAGGATTTTGACACCTAGGCTTTGGCCTAAGGCTGTCAGTGAGCTATTATAATGTATAAATAAAGGTAAAGAGGACTTGGGATGGGTTATAGAGTTAGGGACCAAAGAGATTATGTGAATATGAGTGATTGTTGTTATTGTTGAGATGGAAGTTTTGAGTGGTGAGAGAAGTTTGTGTTGTAAGATATTCAGCTGGGTGCGAAGATCAACCCTGCAGCTAGTTGCATAGGGAGGTGAGATAGAAAGAAGAGAGAAAGAGAGAATATCTGCAAGCTAAAAGTCCAGATATAATTGTATGCTTTCATTTAATATATTATAAAGCTCAGCTCTGTGGATGTAGCCCTAGGGAGAGGGTGAACCACGTATATCATGTTGTTGTGTATGATTGATGTTGGGTTCTTCTAATCTTTGATATACTGTCAATGAAATATTGTGTTAGATCTGAGATATAGTTCATGCAGTAGGCTTAAGAAAGGTAAAGAATCACTAGATATGTGTGAGAGTGTTTCCCTGGATCCACTTTTCATTTCCTTTGGTTGTAGACACATGTGTCCTGCAACCCCCTATAGCTACTTTGGGTGATACTGCATCTGATCTGCAAGTGTTGCTGAAAGGGCCAGTAGTTAGGGCTTGTTGATGCGCTGTTAGAAATGAACCTTGGGTCTACCCCTATGCCAACAAATGGTTCTTTTTTCAGGACTGATATCTTCTTGAGGGAATGTCAAGGTGGTTTCCATCAAAAACAGAGATTCAGAAGTGGATAGAAGAACAAGAGAAGGACTTCACAGAAGCTCAGAATAAGAACCCTACTATTAGTATAGAATATTGGTTGGGAAGGTATATCTTTACTGATATACATGAGATTTTCTTTGGAGGGATTCATAAGGATCTATATGAGTGGTTAGCTAGATTAGCAGATACCCAGTTTGAGATCAGATCTATATAGCCTGTGGTTTGGGCATCAACGCTGATCGAGAAGGTCAAGAGAGTTGACAACACCATATCAAGAGAAGTAGATCACTAGTTTGATAGCACAATTGGAGGTTATATCACAAAGTTTGCTATTGATAGGGTAGAGTCATATGGCCAAGCAGAGAGATATTTCTTTAAGGGACCTAGAGGGAATTTTTTACATTTTCTCAAGTTGAAAATAAAGATGCTATTGCATGAGAAGAACATCTCGAAAATATAGTAGTGGGTCATATCAAAAATCTAATGTTCAAGAATTCAGACAGCGACAGTGACACAGAGGTTGGACATACGTGGAGTGGAAGGATCTTCATAGAATTTCCTTTGGCGAACTTATTCGAGAAAAATCATGAACCTCTTCTATAGGAAGAAGGGTTTTACAATGGATAAGAGGAAGAGCTACTGAAAAAGGAGCATTTAGGGTCCATTGGGCCAAGAGAAGAAAAGACTGAAGAACCTCACCGAGAAGAATCAACAACCTCAAGAACTGTGTCGACTGTCGAAGTAAGTACTATTACTCCTCATGTTGATTCAACAACATTAATTAACCAGAGTAATCAAAGTAGTCAAAGTTATCAGAGTACTTAGAGAACTGTTACAAGAAGTTCAGTACAGAGTCAGTCAAGAACCCTAAGAAGATCCATGGTAGATGAGATGAGGTTACCCACCTTTAGAGGAGATGGATTTGAAGAACCTGACCAACACTGGTTTCTATGTGAAGATGTATGGAGTATTGGCCCTTGACCAAGTTTTGAGGATTATTGGTCATGTCTGACCTATTTTGGGACTTCGACGGGCTGTCGAAGGTGGAGTGCTGGAGAAAGTGGAGATTGCGGGATATTGACCCCTTTTAGGTCTCTTTTTGGGATTTGGGATTATGTAACGGGTATGGGAATGTCATCCCATGGGTTTACCCATGCTTAGGCCTATTTTGTATGTATAAATAGATGCTAAGGCGATGTAGTGAGCATAGATATAGAGATATCAATGGATAAGTGCTAGAGTTGGATCTGTATGATCAAGAGTTGTCAGCTCTTTGTGCATACTGTGTGAGACTTGCAGAGCTAAGTGCAAGTCATTGTAGGAAACTAAGGAAGGTTGTGTTCTTAGATATACTTGGGGAAGTAGGATCTAGCGAGATGCACAGATATCCTGTCCTCTGCGGAGTAGAGTTTTCGAGGCTCTGTGCATGTAACTGATTGAAGAGGTTAATAAAGAAGAGAAGAGTTGGTGGACATAGCCCCAGGGTGGGGGTGAGCCACGTACATGATGTGATTTGTGTGATGTGTTGATGTGTTTATATGTTAATATGCTTCGTGATTAAGGGATGGATGTTAAATATGACTTATATAATTGTGCTTAGTGCTTGAATCTTCTAGATTTGATCTGTTCCATCATGCTAAGTGTTGCTAGATGCTAGATCTGAATAAATATTGTGATCCTTTGTAATTAGCGTTTAACTGCATTGTAACTGAGATTGAATATTGATGAATGTTAATTGTTGAGTGTTAGAATCATAGATCTATGTCCCAGCTAAGGTTGCAGACATATGAGTCCTGCAACCACTCATGCCTCTACCTCAAGTGAGACTTCATTTGCCTCCACCCTGGGGCTACGTCCACAAAGTATTCTTCTTCTTTACTAGCTTTGTTCAATCTGATTACAGCACAGAGCTTAACTTGTACTTCGCATAGGACAGGAGATGTGCGCACACCTCACCAGATCCTCATTCCCTGAGTAGATATAGCATAGAGCCTTCTTACAATCCATGCACTCAACACTTATAACACTTGCACTCATCTCTGCAAGCCTCTTACAATCATGCACAGAGCATTTACATTCGATAACACAGATCTAATTAATAGCACTAAGCCATCGACACTTCTTACATTGCCTAGCTACTTATTTATACTTTACAACATAGGCCTAAAACATGGGTAAACCCATGGGCCGACATCCCTTTCCCATTACATTAACCCAAAACCATAAAAGGGCCCCAAAATTGGGCTGAGATCCCGTGATCTCTGCTTCACCTGGTGCTCCATCTTTGACAGGGTGTCGATGTCCAAAAATGGTCAAATATGACCAAGTGTTACGCAAAACTTGGTCAAGGGCCAACAGGCTCCCAACACTTACTTGTGACTCGTCCCGAGTCACTATGGTCTGATCAGCTCCGCTTCAAATGTCTCGAGCTTGGCCAGAGCTACTTTGACCTGCTACAGTGTGACAACCTCTTGATCAGTGAACTCTTGGATCACTGTGTCGTTTACTGGTCCTTCCATGCATTGTTCTGCGATGATGACAACCTATTCAAGCTTGGCTACCTGGCTCTCAACTTCAGTGAATAGTTGGCATGGTTTCTCTTGGAGTGGTTGAAGTTGTTGAGAGAATTCCATCACTTTAGTTTGTAGCATGTTTACCTGTTGTTGGGTGGTGCGTTGTTCTGGAAATCACTTCATTCTTTCAACTGGGGTTAAGGCCTTCAGCTGTGCCTATAGCGTATCTTCATGTCGGTTTGATTCTTGGAGTTGTGCCTCTAATGTCTACAATTATGGGTTCTCTGTGAGGTTTTCATAAGTATGGTCGCTTCTAGAACTCAGATGCTTACATTCCAAAGCCAAGGTTTTTAATCTGTCAACTGCGCTGTAGGAAGTTGCCTCCCTTAGATCTCTTACTTCTTAGGGAGTCTCAGGCACGGTACAAAGTTCTAGATCTGTGATGCACTGCTGAAGTTGTTGGATTACTTCTTCAAGTTGTGCCACCTGCTGTGGGAGATGTTCTTCAATCTTTACTTCAATGAGCGTCACATAGCGAAGTGCTCTGTGAACTCATTCCTGCACATCAAGTTGCCCTGCTAGCAACTGGTTCTTGCTCTGCTGCAACTGTGCTTTTTCCTCCTCCCACTTCACTTCCAAGGAAATCTTTTCCTATGTTGCCTTCCTCTGTTGTAATTTATCTGCGCTCTTTACTTGTACCAAAGCCTGGGTGACTTGCGTTGTGTCTTCTTGAGCTTTTCGAAGGCGAGCTTCGACTTTCTCAATGATCTGGCGTAATTGGGTGGGCTCATCACCTGTTCCTATTGTTTCAATTGTCAAGGGTGTCGTAGAAACTGCTCTGTTGGACTGGAGTGCCTACTTCACTTCTTGAAGTTCACCCTTGATTCAGCTGAATACCTTCTCCTTCTTTGCTTCTTGCTTTTCTGCAATCTCTAGTGAAGCATCATTCATCACAACGATCAAGAAGTTGAAGTCGTCCTATGTAAGGGTAGTCTTGAACGTATTTTGGGTGGCCTTAGTTTTCTTTCGGGATGAGGGATTTGGTGGGGTAATATTTCTTTTCTTGGAGGGATCCTCCTCCTCTCCAGGTGGAGTAACCTCGCCTTTGTTTTTCTCAACGTCTGTGCCACCTAGTTCTTCACCATCACCTCCCTGTGCAGGTGAGATTGAAGTAGTCTTCGTGGATATACTATGGATATCTTGAATTTACACATCCTTCTTAGTCTTGCACGGTCCAGGTGTATCCGGCATAGCTTCAGGTCTATCCATGCCGGAAATATCTGTGGGGTCCACTGGAACAAGGAGGTCCACTAACCATTCCTTGGTAATATGCTCCAAGTCTTCTTCTATCAACTTGTAGTACAACTAGAGTTGTTGTTTGTGCTCATCTACGCGGGTTGTGATATAGGTGAAGTGGCGATCCATGTTGAATTTGATCAAAGGTCAAAACCTATGAAGTGTGTTGGGTGTGAGGCACAGTGTAGACTGGATTTCATTCTTTAATTGATTGTAATAAGCATGGAAGATGACATTGGACTGCCACTTCTTGTTCATGTCGTTGGAGTACCACAGTGTACAGAACTTCACGGCCATTGGTTCAAAGGGTTCACTCTCTGGAAAAGTGGCACGTTCTGGTAGCTCCCAAGCAATGAAAGCGATGAGTATGAGCAACTAACTAAATTGGAAGTCATACCCTTGGTCTTGCTCTTGTTTGTAGTCAAGCTCTAGCTGATTTACAAGGTACTTTGCCCAGTTCATTTGCAATCCCTCCACGCACTTCCCTGCAAGGTCGACTACAAATAGAGTCACCTATGTGGGTCTATTTTTGCAGACTAACTTCCCTGCGATCAACTGACAACCAAGGCACACTGCTACATTCTCAATGGAGGCTACCTTGTAACCTCGCGTGCCCTTCTCTACATCTCCATATGTGTTTTTTATTCGCTAGGCGAGAGCATAATCTGCGGTCTTTACAAGGTAAAACTCATGCGGGTCAGGGCCCTGCATGCTTAGCCCTATGATCCAATTGATCAGAATCAGATCCACAGTGAAGCAACTGTCCAACCATAAGTATCCTCCATGGTAGAAGGAAAGAAACAATATGATGCATGCATTCACTTCCTGATGCCTCCCGAAATGAGGAATCTTCATTACATTGAGGAGGGTTGATTGCGCAAGGTTATGGGTCCATTGCTGAGGAAAAATATTCGGGTCCCTCCCTTTTGTGATATTTAAGTACTTGTGTGGGGCTAGCGTACTATAAACTTTGCAACTCTAAGGTTAAAATCACTGAATTTCAGCGCTATGAGCTTATCCTGGTCAGCACGAACTGTGCGCACCCCTTTCGGGAGGTATGCAATGACCACATCATAGTCAAAGTCTCTAGGTATAGTGTCTCAATTCATTGTGCCACTTAGTGGTGGGATATACTTAGACAAGATACTTGGGATCATCTTCACAGTGGCAAAGTCATTTCCAATCTTAGATCATCTTTCTGAAGGTAGTTAGGATGGTCCTGCTTGAGCAGTGGAGGGGGAAGTTGGCAATGCTCCCGAGGAGGATGCCTGTACACCTATAGACATTCCTTGCTCCAACATGACTCTCTCACTCATTAATTCAATTAAAACTTCTTCAATGATTTTCTCAGTAGCGCTGAGCTCGTCCGACATACAATTTTGGGTCATCTAGCTAGGGTGCGAAAGGAATTCAGAGGCTACAATGAATAGTATGGGAACAAGGTAATGATCTCAGGGTGAGTTAATATCAGGTTTCATGCTCAAATTCTCACTTAGAAAAAAATATTCTCGGTGCGTGGCGCAATGGACTAAGTAGGGAAACTTAGTAACGATTTGTTGGCAACGGTTATGATCCTTCATTAACTTCTTCTCAACCCGTTATGGTGTGTTTCAACGGTTGGATGATGACCCTTTATTTATTTTCTGACCGTTCTGAGCGGAAGTCAAATAGATATATTGGCCCCAATGGCTATATTGATTCATCATGGTGAAGTACTCTATGTCGTTGTTCTGATATCTCGACGAAGTTCCAATTATGCAAATTTTATGTCTGCGAAGTATCCTCTAGAACCTCTTGTAACCTTACAGTATTATCCCTTTTCTTTCTTAACTTTTTATCCTTCTTCCCAGTGAGCTTCGTCTCAGTAATTCTTTTACCATTCTGATGCTTATCTTCTGTGGTCTTAGTTACTTCATGTTGTTGAAAGTCTTTCCTAGGGTTCCTGGATAATACTTCTTCTGAATCAAAAATAGGTAACTCAATCTTATGTGGATCCTCTAGTGTTATCTTAGCCTCGACATCAGAGTTGCTAGTATTAAATATCTGCGATCTTCTCCTCTGTTCTTCAATCAAGTGCACGATCCTTCTGGTCATAAAGTCTTTTAACTCTTGCTTCTTCTGTTCCAAAACTTCTTCTTCCTGTTTTCGTTTGGCTTGTTCTCTATCAATCCAAGGTTTTCCTATGAGCATGGTAAACAGGGCACTATTTTCAACAAATTTAATAATCTCAAAGTCTTCCTCTGTCGAAGTTCCATTGACAGTCATAGGTATCCAGGTGAGCCTTCCACATAGGTTTACTAGATTTCCTCTGAATAAACTTGTTACTCCTAGGGAAGGGATCATGGCATGCTTTCCTATAGCTTCCCAAGTTCTTTCTGGCATAATGTTCACTTGTGTTTCTTCATCAAGAATACAGTCAATGTCGAAGTCCCCTATTCTTGCTTCAACTTTCTCCTTTTCTTTAAAGATATCTGATAGCCTAACATGTCAGTGATCAGTCAAGGTGTCTTTCATATGTAGCAATATATTTTCTTATTCCTTATGAGTTTCTACTATTTCTAGATCTGCCTTAGGGTTTTCTTCATTCAGATTCATTCTTTCAAGATTAGAAATCATTCTAGGGCAATCCAACACTTCATGGTCCAAATATTTGCAACAGAGACAACTAGGTCTTCCACCAGGGCATTCCTTAGCAATATGACCCAGTCTTCTGCAATTGTAACAGAGAGTTAATCCTCTCTTTCTCTTCAATTGTCACATACCCACTACAACGTAATAAAGTTTTCATTTTTCCTCAAGGGACAGAATCCCTGAAGTCCTATAGGGGTCTAGTGCAGGCTAGTTCTTCCCTGTTCACCTCTCTGTGATTGTGGGTTAGGACCACAGGCCAAACAAACCAGGTGCCTTTTCTTGTTTCGCAACTCAGCGATACAATTGATTCCAATCTTGAAGGTAGAATGGCGAGGGGGCTTCAGAATGAAACCCTGGCCGTAGATCTAGGTGCAGAGATTTTGGTCATCCAGATCTACCCACGGCTTAACGACAAAGCACTAGATCACTTTCTTTAGTCCCTAGTTCGATAGGACCACATACGCGCCTAAATGCAGGCACCTTTCACAAATCGCAACCTCACGAGTCATGAGTCGATGACCCTCAAATTTTCTTCACAAATCACCGATACCCGAGATCACGAAATGGGTATAGCTTCCTTCTGTTAGTGTCCTCTGCGCATGACCACTAGCTAGGCTAAACTCTAGCTCCTCTCGCTATTCGCCACTTCATTAATTCAACGGTTGAACTCTCGTTCCTCCCTTATGCGATCCTCCAAGACTTGAAAGTTAGCGAAGGTTGACCTTCCCTTCGTACTGCTTGCAACTCACCCCTTCGCGAGTTGTAGCATCAAATCTTGGTACCTTCCCTTCACGAACCCTCGAGAAGCGACATTTAATTTTACCTCTCGCGTTCTCGCTACTCGCGATTTCATAAGTCCAAGTGTTAATCTCTCATGCCCTTCTCCCATGAATCCCCGAGACACAAGAAGTCAATGGAGCATTGAATCCCTTCTCTAGGAGATGCGTGTCCACCCATCAATCACACGGGCCCCACCTTGAAGTTTTTCCATGTGTTCTCTTGTGCTCGACTCTTGGCACTTCACTACTCGCAACTTGGAGCACCCAACCTTTGGGCTCTTACCTTGCAAACCTTCGAGTTCGCGATATCCCTAGATTCTCTGCCACTTGTCCTCCTCGGATGGAAGGTCCTGATCCTCTCGTGGCTTCACCACTCGCGACTTGGAGCATCCAACCTTTGGGCTCTTACCTTGCGAACCTTCGAGTTCACGAGATCCCTGGATCTCTGCCACCTGTCCTCCTCGGATGGGTGGCTCAGATTCTTTTGCCCCTATTCACGAGGGCTTAACCCTCATCTATCTCCCTATAGATCTAACGACTGTCACTTTTTCTAGCTAAGATATGACGGATCAGATCAGTCTCAATGACGTGCCCTTTCCCACTGCTCCTTGGACGTGGAAAAACCAATGGTCCAGATGTTCTCATAGACCCTAGGGGTCTACGACTCCAATTTTCTCACTATTCACGAAGATAGAGGAAAAAGGGTTAAGACAATTAACTCCCTCATTTATTCCTTCGATTTAACAGTCATGAATAACCGCAGATCCCCCGACAGGATCTCATCCGTTGATCAATACTTATCCCTACGCTACTACTTCGGGATTTTTAAGAGGGTCATTCCTCTTCGTACAGGGTTGTTAAGACTTGCACATTGAAGTCCTTTTTCCAGGTTCTTGGTAAACCTTTCCAAGGAGGGAATCTCTGTGAGGAGGTTTATTCCGGGGCATTCCTGGAGACAGATAAGGGGAAACAAATTCCTAAGAACAGACTGGAAGTCTGACTTGGTTCAACTTATGCATAATTAGATTCATTTATCAACATAATCCATGCGTGGTTTTTCTGTTATAAGCATATACAACTACTAGTATTGATCAAATACCACACAGACCTTCTTATAATGAAAACATTCACAATTTCACAGCTTATGAACATAATTATCAGAATACATATATTTCCATATGTCAGAGGCAAAACACTTATCAGAAATAACACCAGGGTTAAGCAACTTCTGAGAGGGGTGCCCGTTTCCACCCAACCATAGGCTTAGCGACTCCCAACGGATTTACCACTAGCCACCCCCAAGCTGAGACCACGATGTTGTGAGACTGTGTCTCTATTTTCCAGTGACCAGGAGCAAAGGTTGCAATCCTTCCTCTCTGCTATCACTCACTCTGCGTATTGCCAGAGTTCTCCCCTCGCGTCTGCCCCTAATCACTTCTACCCCACACCTTACCCTCTTGCGAGGTTGCGTGTGGCATGATTACCCTCACGCTGGTCAGGCCTGACGGCTCTACGGATGGGTGGTTCACCTCCCATCCCTCATTAAACCATCTACCTACCAGCCTACGAGACATTTAATTCAGGGCCAGCGAGCCGCTTTTGGTTCTCTGGGCCAGTGGAGTCCAAATATGGTATTAATTCTCGGTGGAAGTTAATGCCACCTTTCCAGGTGCCTTCCATAGCCATCATGGTCTCTTTTTCTGCAAATTCCCTCTCAGCAGTCCTGCAATAAAATTCATAATTTTATTCACATTCATTGACCTTTTCCTCAAGGTCCATTTACATCACATATTCACATTTATGAGTTTGCCATAGTTCTTGTCCAGTCCAATTATTTTTACAAACTGGGGATAACAGGGTGTTACAATTCCCTCCCCCTTAAAAAGGGAAAATCGTCCTCGATGTTCTTATCTACTAACATGAATTGCATGTATAGAAGTAAACAAAATCAGATATGCCTGTCTCATGGCATCCTCCATTTCCCATGTAGCCTCATCTGGGCCAAAATGTTTCCACTGCACCTTGACCTGTGCAATGGTTCAGTTCTGGAGCGGGGTTTCCTTTCTGTCCAATATGCATTGGGGTTCTGGTAGAAATTGTCCCTCCGGTTCCACCTGGATCACAGACCAGTCAATTATATGATTAGCATCATGTACATATTTCTTCAGTAATGAAACATGAAAAACATTTTGTGCTTTTACTGTGGGAGGAAGTGCTAGCCGATAGGCTACAGGTCCCACTTTATCTAGAACCTCAAAGGGTCCACAATACTGGGGTTCCAACTTGGCACAAGATCCCATTTTTAGGGAACTCCTTTTGGGCTTAATTCTGAGATATACATGGTCTCCCATTTTGAACTCTCTTGGAGTTCTCTTTTGATCATCATAACTTTTCTGTCGGTTCTGAGTGACCTTCATATTTTGTTTTATCTGAGTCACTTGTTGTTTCATTTCTTTCAACATGTCGAGTCCAAAAGAAATCCTATTTACAAGATTACTCCAGCTGACTGGAGTATTACACGGCCTACCATAGAGGACCTCAAAGGGACTCATATTTAAGGAGGTCTGGTAGCCGTTGTTGTAGGTGAATTATACTAATGGCAGGTAGTCTTCCCATTTCCTGGGTTGATGCATTACATGCATCCCTAACATATCCTCTAAAACTTGATTCACTCTTTCTATCTGTCTGTTGGTATGACAGTGATAGGCGGTGCTAAACAACAATTTGGTCTCTAAACCCGCCATCAGTAATTTCCAAAAATTGGAAGTGAATTTTGTGTCTCTGTCAGATATTATCTCTCTCGGCATACCGTGCAGTCAAAATATCTCTTTCATGAATATCTGGGCGATATCTATTGCCTTGCAGGTTGATTTGATGGGGATGAAATGAGAAGACTTGCTCAGTTTATCCACCACCACCATAATGGCATCATTATGTTTGGTTGAAGTTGGTAATCCAGTGATAAAATCCATGGAGATGGTTTCCCATTTCCATTCTGGGATGGGTAAAGGGTGTAATAGTCCTATAGGGTGTCAATGTTCTGCTTTAACCTGTTGGCACTCTATGCATTGGGCCAAATATTTGGCTATGTCTTTCTTCAATCCATGCCAATAAAATTGTTTCTGGCTGGCAGTGATCATTTTCTGGTATCCTGGGTGACCAGTGTAGGGTCTTTTATGTATTTCATCCATGATGAACCTCTTCAAGTCATCATGATTTGGAATGTACATTCTATCTTTGCAGGTGAGCAGACCTCCTTCGGTCATCTGGTAGCCTTCATACTTTACTTCAGAGGGTTCTTGATGTAGGTGCAGGGTCACAGTTTGAACGAAGGGATATGTTTCTTGTGCATTTCTGACTTTGTTCTTGACATCTGTCTCGCAGGTACTCATCGTTGCCAGGTGAATTTTTCTCATGCTTCTGCTAAGGGCATCGACCACCCTATTTTCCTTCCCTTTGATGTGTTTTATTTCAAAATCAAATTCACTAAGGAGGGCCATCCATCTAGCTTGTCTAGCATTGAGCTTTGGTTGGTCAAACAAATATCGCAATCCAAAGTGATCCGTCATAAGTACAAATTTTCTTCCCAAGAGGTAATGCCTCAACATTTTTAAGGCATGCACTATGGCAGCCAGTTCTAGATCATGAGTCACATAGTTGACCTCATGTTCATTCAATTTTCGGGATTCATAGTAGATCATCTTTCCTTCCTGCATAAGGACTCCTCTGAGCCCTTCCTTACAGGCATCTATGCACACAAGGAAGTCAGCTTCTAGGTCAGCGATTTTCAACATGGGTGCATGGGTTAGCAGATGTTTCAAGGTTTGAAATCTTTCTTCACATTGTTGTGTCCACAGGAATTTTGTCCCCTTCTTCTGGAGGGCAGTGATTGGACAACCAATCTTGGAGAATCCTTTTATAAAT
>ML820646.1:21193-64299 GCA_009831015.1 Picea engelmannii
AGATGGTTTAAATCCCTTCTTATGAAATATGGGATTATCCTTATTTTTTCAATCCTTAAGAGGCTCATGCCTATGCTTGGATTTATCGTAACAACATTTTTCCTTTCTAATGGTGTCCTCTAATTTATTAGGCTAATCAAACTCAAATTTGTCATGACAAGACTGTGGTAGTCCATTTAGGAAGCACTATATTATCTATTTACCATCCTTAAGATAAGGAACATATGTTAACAACTCTAAAAACCTATTTTCATAATCATCCATGGAAACTTGTCTTAAATTTTGTTTTTGTAACTCCTTATTCTTTCCGTCATAATATTTCTTTGATAAATACGTCTTCCTGAAATATTTTTCAAACAAAATCTAGGTTATCTTACTCTACTTTAATCCCTTGAAATTATTGAGGTCTTCCCACCAAATGGAAACTCCTCCATTCAAATTGAATGTAGTTATCTTTGACTTCGTATTTTTAGAGTAGTTGTGTACTTGGAAATGCTTCTTTAATCCTAACAGCCAAGCTTCTACCTCCTCTTCCTTCTTGGTGTCTCCATCAAAGGTAGGTGGTTCTTCTTTCTTTAATTCTTTTGTTAGGGAACTCTAGGAATGTATGTTGTTTTTCTTCATAGGAACACTTGACCCAACCTCACTGCTATACAAATTCTATGTAGTGGTCCTATCATTAGATGATTATGTACCTCTTCCTTGTACTACTATGTGTTATCCCATGATTATAAATTTTATATGGGCTCTGCCACTTCTTAGATAGTTTTTTTACTAAATTTTTGGCAATTGGTCCTTGCTACAGGTGCTTATGAATTTCAAACAAACTTTGTAGTAATACTACATTTAACTCTTTATTCTTCCCCTATTCTCTTATGATCTTTTCATTATCATCCCTATAGATTCTCAACTCATCCTTCATGCTTCTCACAGTATCAACCAAATATGGAGGAGTCTCTACTAGCCTCCTATCATAATATTCCTCATCTTTGAAATGTGAAGTCTCTTCCATTGTCTATTTATGTCATACTCTTGTTGTATTTATTCTCTTCTTAATATCTTCTATGTGCTAAAAAAACAGGTCATTGTTAGCAAATCACAATTTAAATCATATGTAAATTTTCTCATGGTCTCATTAAGGCTTCAACCTACCTTACCAATCCTAAAATCATGAATTCACTTAGAATTGTTGTTATTAGTTATCAACATAATTAAATTATCAACAAGGAAAATAACTAAATTTTCTATTATGCATGAATTTAGGAAGTTATATAAAAATTTAATTAAGTGCATCAAATTCCATTTACATCAGAGTTAAACAATATATTCATTTCAGATCCTATGTCTAAGTCTTGGCACCAAGTTTCTAGCCCATTCATGCCTAGAGTTTGAACTCTACTTTGATACCACTCTGTAGAACACCCGACCCCTTAAAACTTACTTATGTTGGTGGAATGTCAAAATTTCCTCATTCACTGCCAACTTATTTCCCATATCTAATCATTTAGATTAAATTTTCTCCTCTATAGATTTCCAACCACTATCTTCATGCTTGAATCTGAGTTTCAGGTGGAAAGTTACAACCCTTCAAAGTTCTCAGGATTTTCCTTTGGATGATGTCATCCATACTACATGGAATCCACATGGACCCATCCATGTCATTATTACTAGTTGGCAGGCTGGTTGTGTGTGTCATGTGGAGTTTATGTTCTAACTGACATAACACATGACTGGTCTAAGGACAAGGATGAACGTTGGTGGAACTCAACCAACAAGGAAACAAAACTCACCAAGATCGATGATCCTCATCTACTCAAACTTAGATATTGATGACATATATTCAATCAAACTATTCCCATTCGATATGCAAGGTGTGTAGCCTCAATGTTATCCTCCAAATGATTTTCCCCAAATGCCCTAAATCCAACAGAACCAACGATTTCAATTGAGAAAAATCAATAGACGAGATCACCACAATTTAATTGAACTGCATGTTAGTTATTGATCACCCCCATGAATTCATTGATCCAATAGGAAATATCTACGATGATCTATGAACCAAATTCACCTAGAGTCCCTAACCTACACAATAGTTAACATTTTCATCAACCCCCAATTAGAATTGAATAGGAGGGGTCCACGAAAAGATATACAAMTCAGATCTTATTAGGTTGGATMTATGGTGGATCAACCTTTTACACTCACTCGGGCTCTCACTATCRKATTCCCCCCTATAAKAAATATCACTCCCCCTGTTCTTGTAGTTTTTCTTGAAATACTTCTTYGAATGGCTYTTTCCCTCCATTGAGAKCTGACGAATTGTCGGGATCACAATGGATCAACGATTCATAGTATCTAGGGATCACATATGCATCTAAGCATTAAAACACCTATGCATCCTTCTGAATCCCACATTCCAAATAACTTAATGGAATGGATCCCARATATTTTTAGTTTGGMTCCTCGATATATCAATGACTCTTTCCCACTTGGACATTCCTATTGGAATCATGATGATGTTTTTACTAAGGCACTTCCGAATCCTAACTCCTGAAAAATGCTTAGGATTTACTCCTAACTAGGATATACAGTCAAACACCCTCCCAACTAATATACAACAAAACAAATAGGCAGACTTCAAAGCCCAAAATGGACTTATCCATGGCTCAAAAAGGGAAACTTAGGGGAAACTTAGGGGAAACTAAGTCATTCCCCAGGTGAATACACTCTTCACCTTTCTCTATGAACAAGGAATTCCATTTCAGGGTTCTCAAGCCATTGACCTACACACTTAACACAAAGGAGATAACTCCCATCGATAATATTGATATGAAGTTTTATATCCTGTAAACTATCCATTTCAAAGCACATAGATTTCAGAGGGTCATAAGCCCAAATAAACAAGCTATCACGCCTGAGAACAAGTGGGTATTTGTCCTTCTGGGATTTTTTTCAACAATTAAACAAGTTTTGATCTTAAATAGTCATTTAATATATTCAAGTTCCTTTCAAAATCATATTGCAAGCATTAACATTCATTTATAAAATATTTACAAGGAACACTATGAATACTTATATGTATCAAAATGATAGCCAACCAACTAACTGACTGAGGGTGAAAGCCTTTCCACCCAACTATAGGACCTACTGTACTTATGTTTTTGAAAACATGCCACCCTCATTCCAAGCCATGATACCATAGGGTAAACTCACGATATAGCTCATTGTTTCCATATCTAACCATGAAGGCTACTCTCCTTCACTACCTAGAATCAAAAGAAATTCCCTTCTACCCTCTTTGAGTCCATGGCTTCCATGGGCTTCACATATTCCTTCCTAATTGGATTTCCTCTACAAAAGGTAGTCCCCTAACTTATATATGTCCCCACAGTACCCCCCCCCCCACGAGTTTCAGTTTCTTTCCAACAAACATCAACTCACAACCCTATTTTCTCAAGATCTAGTCGGGTAATTTTCCTACTTTAGTTCGACAATGAGGTCACTCAACAAGATTCTTATTTTCCTCAAATAAACTTCCCAAATTTTCCTCTATTCATTTTGGTGCAGACTTTCATTCTCTCTCTTGCACTTGTGTACCTTGTTGTGTGTCCCTTCTCTCTATGTCCCCCTGTCTATCTGAGACAACCTCTCCTTTCCTTTCCTTAATCTTTTCCCCTGCTTCTATTAGAATATTCCGATATTCAAGCTTCCAAATCGAAGGGGAACCTCTGTGGTGTAATTCTGGTTGAAATTTTTAGTCGACCCAACCATTTCCTTTTGATAAAAAATACACAAAACCCAAGAATAGTATCGTCCTTCAAAGTAGCAGTCAAGGAAGGAACCTGAGTTGAAGATAGTTTCAAACACACATAGGAGTTTTCAGCGTAAGGGTCCATCTCCTCCAAATCCTCACAAGAGGGTATTCTCACATCAAGCATCAATAATTTTGAATCCATTGGGACCCTATATGGATTAGTAAATCCCTAAAGGAAGTTGAAGATGAATTGGCATTGGATATCAACTCTAGAACAACTAATCATGATAACAATTTATACCCATCCCCTAAGTATATAATTTATAATTACCAAGAAGAATATAAATAAGAAGAATAAGAAGAAGAAAAGAAAGAAGAAGAAGAATAAGAAGAGGTAAATGAAGAAGATCTAGAGGAGTCAGAGAAGAAAGAAGAGGAAGGAGAGGAAGTTGAAGGGGGAGGAAGGGAGTCAAATTAGGAAGAGGAAAATGAAGTGAAACCATAAGTGTAGGTCCACTATAAGACTATTAAATCCTTATCTTTTGTTGAATTATTTAAAAAATGCCCAAAATCCCTGCCCTCCTGTTACAAGCAGAAGGAAATATAACCGGGACCAGATTTCTTATGAAGTAGAAATGAATATTCTCTTGGGATTTCATGCAAATCTTGAATTTCCCTTGATTAAAGGAGGGTTTAGAAAAAGCAAGTGATAATTATGCTCTATTTTTGTATTTATCTCTAAAACAGTTTGTTAAAATCTATCCATGTACTAAGAAAATTAGCATAAGAAGCCCCTGTAGAAAAAATTGTCTTCTCTCCCCACTATTTTGTGAAGGGAGGTTGCAAATATACAAAATAACCATTCAATTATATATGTATGACTTCTATTATCTATGCTATCAATATTTTTTATAATAAAATATATTTATTCTCCGGTTAGAAAAAGAAAAAGGTCAATTTCCATGCAATAACTTCTCTAAGACCAATCCCTACTATTATTTTAGAAAGTGACATAACCCCATAATCTAAAAAACTCATATCAACATGATTTGTTATCTTCTTGAATACCTCGAATGACCAAAAATAAAGGGGTAACATGGGACATTTAACCCATAATGGAGTAACCTTAGGATTCTCCAGTTGAGAGTCGAAAAAAGAGGTCCATGGATTTAAAATCAATGGGGTCAAATCCCACTTGTAAATACATGCCATAATATTTTTCAAATCCTTAGAATTTTTTTAATAGAAATCCCAACCAACCCTGAGCTAAAATATAAAATTTAGGTGCAGAATCAATTTGTGAGGCTCGTTCTTTCTGAGTCCATTCCTCCAAAGAAACATCTCCCCACTTCCAACCATAAAACCTACACACCAAATTGAGCACTACTACATCAACCACTTTGTTCATTTTAATATATTAATCAAGAAACAACTTCACCAGAGATGCCTTTTCCTTAACAAACATTTTTTGTTTCTTTTTAATAGTGCCCTTTGCATAGTCCCCATTACCCACATTCAATGCTAACACATATCTACTCTTATTCAACTCCAAACCTAGAACCGAATCCACCACCTTATTCTTTCCAACCCCTTGAATAACTTCCAACAATTCCCAAACATTCACATTCTTCATAGCTCGAACTATATCCTCATGATGCTTTATAGAATTGTTAGAAGACATCTCAACCTCACTTGCAGTAGGGTTCCCACTAAATAAATCAATACGAGAGGAGGTTGATCTTGAATAATGGCCAATGTATTTACCTCCTAAATATTGACCTACTCCATCATTAATTTCAGTCACCTACAATCTAAAACCTAATAATTAACCCACCTCAAACTACCCTAAATATAGATTCAAGAAACCTCCTACCAATACCCCTAAATAATAAGAAGAACCCCTACACACGTCATGCCCAACTAGATCATTCAGACCCCTAGAACCATTCTCATCACACAATTTCTCAAAAAAGGATCCATTAAATATCTATATGCCTCTAACTTCATGAGAAACTAAAGGAGAGTTACTCTCGCCATCAAGGAGGGGGAAATGAAGGATAACCAATGTGATAGTTGGATCATATCTCCCCATGCATACAATAAAACCATATCCAACCTCCTCAAAATTGAATGAAACTCCTAACTTAAAATCATTTCTATTTTCTAACAAACCCAAATACCTTTCCTCTCCACCCACATAATCAGGTATATCCAAAGAAAACTTGGGTACCAAGGTTATAATACTACCTCAAGGACCTTTCAACCCTATCTCTTCAAATAAAAGACCACCTCACTTAAACCTAGAGTCTTGGAAAATAACCTCAAGTGAATAGGATTTATCCTTTACATCCCTACCTGACAACCCATGGTTTTTATCCAAACCTGTAGGCAAAAACCTAGCCTACAAGCCATGGAATTAAACCATGTTACCCCCTAACTTATGGGTAACGAAGGATATCATATATCTAAGCCCACAGGTTGTATACATGGAATGTCGAGATCCACATGGACAGAGCATAGAGCTAAAGGTCCCCCCTTTTCATCTTTTATGCATCCTACATATCACCAACAACAACTTCCACCACACTGACCTAGTCCCATAAGACAATAGGTATTTATCCATGAGGTAATGATTATAGGTATCATGTTATGTATCACTCCAATATTCAAAGCACTTGAATATGTTGCAACGAATATTTATTTACTTTAAAACGTTTGCTTGGAATTTATGCTCCTTTCCTTGTTTAAACCTAGGGAGGGTGACATGGTTCCCTAGTAAGTTGGTTTCCCTTAGGAATAGGTTTCCATTGGATGTTTCCTTGAAGATTCATCGTTTGTCCCTCACCATAATTTTCACTTTCCATGCTCTATCCTTTTCACCTCCTCGCCTTTTGTGAATTTTGGGTGCACTGACACAAGAATGGATTGTACATTACCTCATGGGAAGAAGGGACTAAAGGCACAAGGGGTAAAAGTAGCAGGGAAAAAAAAAGCCTATAATTCATGTTTGAGATACTTCACCCAAGGATCCCTAAGAAAGAAATGAAACACTTCTCCATAATAAATGGGGGACCTGCAAAAATAATCACTCAGGGTGTTAGTTGGGGGATAGGAGGTCTCATCACGAGATGACCTATCATGATCATGGGTGCTTATATATATGACATTACCATAATATTGTCACCAAACGAGGGTATTAGCTCTCATTTGCATGACTAAGGGAAAGGGGGTCTCATCATGATCAAATCTTCTCATTTCTGCAAAGTATTTGGGAATGACACTGTCATACCTGGACACCAAGCCAAGACAATGGCCTCCACCTAGTTCCTTGAAACATAAAGGGAAAAAGATTAAGAAAATGACAATAAGTGGGCTTGGAAAGATTTGCACCATGGACAAAGGACCACTCACCCTCTATAAAGGAACTCATATGTAAGACAATACAAACCCTTGTATGTCATGAACCCCATGCCCAAGAGTTTACCCCACATCATATCACATGCACACATGAATAGTATTGGTTCCACCTAGGAAACACCCTAAACCTAGGGATTATTAACCCTATAGGACATTTTGGGACCCTTCCCAAACCTAAATTTGGCAATTTGTATAACGTAATTGAGAATTTATTTGGGTTAGGGTGATTTGATGCACATATTCGAGTGCTTTGATTATTAGATGTGATTTACTTTCCATGATACTTGTGACTTATCGACCCGTGGAGGGCGTACTTGTTATCTTTGCATGATGTTTCCTGGTGGACATGTATTCATGAGGAGATGACCAGTTCATACTTTCATGAGGGACTAAATCCCATGGATGTACACTGGAACCTGAGGCTTGGGGCACGCCAGTGATGACCAACTTGCAGACTGAAGGAAGAGGATGTTGGATTTGGAGGCACCCTGAAATGCCTAGATGATGAGGGGCCACCCTTCCCCACTTGGTTGTTGGATTTGAATACATTTTAAGTCACCCTAGTAGCCCTATGAGGTCACCCAGGGATAGGGTTTGACATTGAGAGATGTTGGGATGCAGTTTTGGCACGTGTGGCATGGAGGAGGGCCTTTGGAGGCCCTATATTTTGCTAGATTACCTCAACATTTCATGGAGGAGGCCTAACATCACCCTAGGAAGAATGAAATCACCCTCTTTAGGGTTGATCAAGGTGGATACCACTGGCCACCCACCTATTCCAACTGGTTGAAAATAGTTTTCTAGCAATTTACTATTTTTAGTATTTTTTTGGTTTCAAAATTTTTGAGGGCCATTTTGAGGGCCTAAACGAAGTTTTTTCACGATTGGGACCTCAATGAAATTCAAAGGCTTTGATTGATCCCAAAAAATGAGTCTCCTCATAGATACATTTCCAACAAGCTATCATGTGCCCCAAACAAATATCATATTCCAAAGTTACACCCCTAGGAAGTTGATACACCTAACTACCCAAAATGGGGTCCACAAAACTGTTGGCTTTTCATCTTCCAGGGTTAGGGTTTTGGATTTTATTTATGTTAAAAATGACTTTGGAGCCTCATTTTAACAATCATCTTCTTGCAAATGTGAGTATTCGTCACATCTCTTCTCAAAGATAAGCTTCCACCATTCTAGCGAGTCTTTCACTTATATTTATACAATTTTGTACATTTCACTCATTAATAGAAATTGTGTATTACTGCATATCCGTGCCTCTTGTTATATATCCTATATATCTCTGTTATATTAATACATCTCTTGCAGTATCTCTGTATATTTTTGTGTTATATATTCTCTCTCATTTCATGTCGAAAATAATACGGATCAACGATATCAGAGGAGGTTGTTCTTGATCATTTTAGAGTGTATGTCCCCGACGAGGTTTGAGTATAGAAAGTTGGGTCTTGGGTGTATCTCCCTTGAGGAAAAATTCTCTCGCATGCCCAAGAAACCCTCCATGTCAGAATAAAATAAAAATGACGGAGCAAAATATTGTATCAATCTGTTTCTTAAGCAAGCTCTCACATGACAGAGGGTCGAAATGATGGAGAATTTTACCCACATCCTTCAACTCCTGTTGATAACATGAGCCACGTATTCATCTAACAACCACTTTGGAAGCACCTCTCCTTTCAAGGTACGAGTCAATTTTTATATTCCCGTATTTTAACGTTATATAAATGCGGATGCCCTAGAAAAATGGTTAAATCTGTTAGAAGGTTATTTCTTTGTTCACAATTTTTCCAACGGAGAAAATATCACCTTCCCAATCCTTAAGGATCTCCCCCATGTCAAACATTGGTGGGAAACTTACTGGGATCAAAGTTCCACATAGGATTTTGGAATATATGGGGTCGAGCACACTTGGGATTTTTTTATGGTTGCGATCAAGGAACAATATTACCCTATTGGTAACTACGATGACCAATACATGAGATGGACCACACTACGGCAAGAGAGGGGCCAAAAAATTCAAAAGTTCACAAATCATTTCCATACCTTGTGCACCAAAATGGGTATTAGAGACTCCGAGTGGCATCTAGTTCTAAAATACCGTGGGGCTCTCCAAAGGTACATCAAAACCAAAATGGATTTCCTGGACATCTCATCATTAGGAGCTTCCTATCGATATGTTGTCAAAATCAATTAGAAATTTAGGCACCAGAACAAACGAGCATTCGAGTCTACAAATATGCAACAACCAAAGTGTGATAAAGATGACCCTAAAAAACATCCTCCCGAAAACTAGTCCAAGCCATAGGAAAAGAAGGGTCACAGGAAGAGAAAGAAGGACACTGGAAAGTGGAATGATTTCCACAAAATCCCCTGGCACAAAAATGATGAATTTCAATCAAAACAATCATTGATAGACAAGATCAAAGAAAAGGAGTTGAACCTTGACTCAAAATCTGATTTAGAAAATAATATTAGGAGAATACATATCAACGATGTAGACCCCACTTCTACTATCACAACCGAAACAATTCAACCAAAAGAAACAACATATGCTGAAGAGGGGGAGAATCTCTTTCATTCACAAATGTGGGTGAAGGGGACCCCATTGCATTACATTGTTGATAGCGGAAGCCACAATAACCCAATATCAACATAGGTCATCAAATAGTTGGGATTGTTTAAAACAAAAAACCCACAACCAAACAACATCAAGTGGCTTTGCCAGAGAAAGGAGCTTTGTGTCAGCTAGCAGTGTCGATTGTCATACGACATCCATCCCTTCAAGGATGAGGTATTATGTGATGTTTCCCCATTGGATGTATGTTATGTTCTTTTGGGCCAACCATATATGTGGAAGTGTCATGATATTTATGAGCCTCGACCCCATAGTGTCATTGTTACTTTGGGGGGTCATCTCTATAGGATACTACGGGTAGTCCCAACTACCATCCCACCTAAAAAATGTTGCAAGGTAGTATCTCATACTACAAAATTCAGCTTCCTCGCAATCTATTCAAAAGGTGAACAAAAGGACACTGAAACCACTACTGCCTTAGTCTAGGAACCTTCTATCCAATAGAATTAGGTCGACAATATTGAAGCAAAGAAAAATCATTCATCTCATCAAGTTCTCAACAACCTCCCACAAACCAAGCAGCGCAACTTCTCCAGCAAGGCAAGCATCTCACCAAGGTTCAGATTCAGCAAGCGCTTTCCCCTCTCCCCAGGAACTCAACTCAATGGAGACCATTTATTACTAAGAAGGAAGGATTTATCCAGGTGGATATAGGTGGCCACCCACCTATTCCAACTGGTTCAAAATAGTATTATGGCAATTTACTATGGTTAGTAGTTTTTCGGTTCCTAAACTTTCGGGGACATTTTGAGGGCCTAAATGAAACTTTTTTGCAATCAGGAACCTCAATTCCACCCAAATGATTTTATTGGACCCCCAAAACGAATATCATTGTCTATACCTTTCCAATGATATATCGTGTGCCCCAAACGAAGATCGTATGCCAAAGTTACGCCCTCGGGAAGTTGATACGCCAAACTACCCAAAATGAGGTCCAAAAAATTGTTGGCTTTTCATGTCCTAGGGTTAGGGTTTTAAATTTTCTTTATGTTAAAAATGCCTTTAGATTCTCATTGTAACAATTATATTCTTTCTAATGTTAGTATCCATCACATCTCTTCTCATAGATAAGTTGTTTCCATTCTAGCGAGTCTTTCACTTTGTATTTCTACAGTTTTGTGCATTTCGCTCATTAATAGAAATTGTGTATTATTGTATATATGTGCCTCTTGTTATATATCCAATATATATATTTTATATTATTGGATCTCTTGCAATATCTCTGTATATTTTTGTTTTATATCTCCTCTCTCATTTCGTTCCAAAAATATTCGGGATCAATGGTTTATTTTGTGAAAATTGATTTAATTTTGAATTTTAAGATAAAATTAACACGTAGGCTCTATTTTGTGAAAAGACACAACTTTTGGATTAATTATCCAGGATTTCCCGTATAAATATGGTTGGATAAGTTAATTTTTCATCATAACTCACCTCTCACAAGAGGGAGGACTAGAATTTTCAACCTCTTAAGGGTTATTGGCTGAAATTGTGAGGCACATTCTCTTGGAGACTTGTTTGGATGCATTTTGGATCATTTCTTGTGGAATTTTTGTGAATCTAGGTTTTTTGTGCTTGATTATTCTTGGTGAAGTAAGTAAATCTGCAATTCTCATTTCATTTTAAATGTTTATGGTATGTTTACCTATTCATATTGAATATTATGAAATTTCTTGCTTGAAACCCTAGGGGTAAGAAACATATGGTGCTTCTTTCTTGCTCCTTGTTTTGCTAAATTTTTCCTAAGAGGATCTTGTCTAGACAAGCTTATAGAGCCCTAAAGTTCTATCACTTTAGAAGCTTTGTCTAGTTACTATTTCATTAAATATATTTCAAGAGTCTAAGGATAGGATAAATCGCTAGGGACTAGAAGTTCCTACACCCTAGTTGAATATTCTCTCAAAAGCTTGGTGCTTGAGGACTTAAGGTGCTACTCCTCAAGTTTCCACCTTTTTATTTCTTAGACAAGTATAATCATTGTTATTTCTCCAAGTTATTGTGCTGATATAATTGAATCCATAAGCCCTAAATGACACTGGTTCTCACTTCTCTCTTGTTGAAGGATTGATCAAACACTAAAATACTATTCTCCTAAGCTTTTACTAACTATCTCTAACCCTAGTTTATCCTAGATCACTAACGTATTTGCTATTGTTATAAATGTTTTATACAACCATCTAATTGCAACAAGTTTTCTGCATAATTGACACCAATTGTTAGTTAATCACTTCAGAAATTGCTTGTGACAAGTTATTATCATTCTACATAGTTAATGATATCTTTTGATTGTCTTTTCAAGCTTTTATGAGGAGTATTTGTTGTTATTGTTACATTTTATCAATTGTTGTTGTAAACTTATTGACTGCTGCAATTTCATATCAGCTAGCACTATTTTCATTGTCTATTGTCTACTGAGGTATTATTATCATATTTGTACTTGGGATTATTGTATATGCATGCTATATTGTTTTGTTCCAGGAAGGTATATCAAGAAATTCATTAACCTCAATTTTTAGACACAAACTTAGTGACTTTGGTGACCAATGAGAGGGGGGAATATATCTTTACCATAACCTTGTTTTTCCATCCCTTTAGGTTACTGAGGATGCCTCCCTTGGGGTATTTTCTTTCTACTCCTAAAATAAAGGGATTTCCTATTGTGGTCATAGTGATAGGTCATCCCATTGTCACATAAATCTCCCTTACCCACCTTAGGCTTTGGGGAAAGTACATATTGTGCGAAAAATATTTTTGCACCGTTGTTGGGTAACATCGAGTCAATTTTTCTTGAACAACACATTTTTGGTAAGCCTTTTCCTCAAAGCATTTACTTTACAAATCTTACCCGGCGACTCCATTGAGGGTGATTCCCTATTTTCTCTTTGATAATCCCTATAAGTATTATCTGGTGACTCCACTATTGACAAAGCCAACTATGGATTCTCAATGGGACCCGTGTAATTTCAAACCTTTAGATATGAGAAAAATTTTAGGTGATCCCCAACGAATGCCTGCAAGATATAAAAATTCTCTCCCAATATTCACTGGTAGTGATGTGGATAGTGTCGAAGAACACATGACTAATTTTTCGTCTTTCTTTCAGCTCCACCCTATCAGTGATGATGTTGAAGATATGCCAATGAAACTCTTCTCTACCACTCTTCATGATGATGCAAGAGTATGGTATGATAGTCTCCCTTATGCCAAAATCACATCCATGGATCAACTAGAAGATGTATTCCTTAAAACATGAAGTGTCAAGGAGTGTATGTACTTATTGTTAAATGAACTCAGTGGCATAAAAACAACTAAGAGTGAAACCATTGGGGAGTTCCATACTATATTCAAGAGGTTGTTACAATGAATCCCTAACAGATCTCACCCAGGAAAGGAATACCTTATCTTCCTCTATACCAGGGAATTCCCAGGGAAATTAGGATTCCTCCTCAATGAAATGGGCCCAAGGAAAATCCAAGACGCCTATGACATGGCTACCAAAATTGAAGTATTTCCTCCACCGGTAAGGAACATTTATCCACTCTAGAAGTCAAGGTTGATAACCTTGATGATACCCCAAACATTCTTAACCCAGAAAATGTAACTTCCATTAACATATTCATTAAATAATTTAAGGAAGGGTGGGAACAAATCTTCAAACAAGAGCTTGAAGAGATGGTTCTTGGTGAAGGTTACCATTCCCATAAGGAAGAGAAACAATTTACTCATAATTCTACCAAAGATGACAAATATTTGGTTGAAGAAAAAGAGCTTGAAGATGTCAATCATGAGGATAAAGTGTTGACGAGTGATCCTCCCTCTGATGAAGCCATTCAAGATCCTATTCTTATTACACAAGAATAAGAGAATGAGGTAAATCATTTCCCTTTTTCAGGTTTTTGATGATGCCCTATTCTATGATTCAGAAGGTGAAGAAGTGAAGGAATCCTTCGATGAGCCAAACCATTCATATTGTAATGAAGGTGAAGATATGGTTGAAGAGGCGATTCATGAGGATGCAGTAATAATATCTTATTTTCCATTTGATTAAGTCATCCAATCCTTTTTCACTCCTGCACAAGAAGAAGTGAATACGGTAAGTTGTTTCCCTTTCCAAGATTTTCATTATGCTTTATTTTGTGATTTGGAAAGTGAAGAAATATTAGATGAACCCTTAGATGTACTACGCCCTTCATGTTATGATAAAGGTAATGGCATGTTTGATAATATTTATGAGTTCATACATGTTGGAATACGTAAATGGTATGTAGTTTTTCATGATGGGGATCTCATTTATGATATGGAAGGACATTTTCAATTATTTCCTTTATAGCTATCATATGATACTACTATTGATTCAAACATTTAGCAACAAGGAGATGATACAGTTACAAATATATTACAAACCCCCAAGGATGAGTTAATGCAATGTTCTCATGATTATTTCCAGTTATACCTTGAGGATTTTGATGAGTATTATTTTGAGCACTTGGGTATATTTTATGAATAAAATTTGCAACCATCATTGTGCTCTAACTTTGACGAGGGTTAGTACACTGTCTCCCTAGATTAGGACTTTTGTGACAAAAATTTCCAACCTCCACTATTATCATCTTACTTTTATACTACATATATGGTTGGGGCTTTCTTTCATGATAGTCACCTCCTTTTCATACAAGATTACTTTCAACCTTTGGATGGTTGTAGGATTTTTCAGTTTCATGTACAAAATCAACAAGCCTTTAGTTTTCTTCTCATCCCTTCATCTCAACTTTATAGAGATAGCCTCATAGCTAAGGATGAGGATCTTCCTTTTTCTGACTTTCTTGGCACTATTTTGGGATGGATAGGACAATATTGTGGTGATACCTCTCGACATGATTTAGTCCCTCCCTCTCGCATCCATGAGATAGACTTTATGGTTTCCTATTATATGATGAATGTTATAAATCATGTTATTTTTTTCCTTGACTTTTCATTGTCTTGGTTTATGATGAAGCACAAAGGCAGGTATTATGAGGTATTACTAGGATGGTTTCATTGGTTATATGACTACACCTACCATTCAACCAACAAGTAAGTAGAGGTAGGTAGGAATTTGCATCCATTGTATATATCATTGCATATCATTCTAGTATAGTTGTAATTGCATTTACATATTTTCTTTACTTCATTTGTATATATGTATGTTCATGATGACATGTTACATTAGAGTTTTGACTCTTATTTTTGTTTTATATAATATACAGACAAAGGGTGATATTAGTACCCTAGATATTACTAATACCTTTTGTTGAGATTTAGCAGACACATGTCATACTAGAGATGTTGAGGTTCTCATGTGCTCTACGGTGATTACGTATCCCCAAGTAGGAGCCATATGTTACCCCTAGCTTAGAGGTAACTAAGGATATCATGTCTTGAGGCCCACATATTGTAGAAATGGAGTGTTGAGAGCCACACAGACAAAACATAGCCCCAGAGGGACCTTATTTTCATCTTTTATGCATCCTACATATCACCAACATTTTCTTCCACCACACCATCCTAGTCCCAGAAGACAATAGGTCTTTCTCCATGAGGTAATAATTCTAGGTATCATGGTATGTATCACTCCGATATTTGAAGAACTTGAATATGTTATAATGAGTATTTCTTGATTTTAAAATGTTTGCTTGTAATTTATGCTCCTTGCCTTGTTTAAACTCAGGGAGGGTGACATGGTGCCCTAGTAAGTTGGTTTCCCTTAGGAATAGGTTTCCACTGGATGGTTCCTTGAAGATTCATTGTCTATCCCTCACCATACTCGTCACTTTCCATGCTCTATCTTTTTCACCTACTCACCTTTTGGTACATTCGGGTGCACTGAACCAAGAAGGGATTGTACCTTACCTCATGGGAAGAAGGGGATAAGGGACTAGAGGGTAAAAGTATTAGGGAAAATACAAAATCATATCATTCAAATTTGAGATTCTTCACCCAAGTATCCTCATGAAAGTAGTGAAACAATTCTCCACAATAAATGGGGGGCCTAAAAAAAATCACTCATGGTTTTAGTTGGGGGATAGGAGGTCTCATCACGAATTGACCTATCATGATCATGGGTGCTTAGCGGTATGCAATTACCATCATATGGTCACCAAACTAGGGTAGTGGCTCTTAGTTGCATGACTGAGGGAAAGGGAGTCTCATCAAGAGCCAACCTTCTCATTTCCGAAAAGTATTTTTGAATGACACTATCATACCTGGACACCAAGCTAGGACAGTGGCCTCCACCTAGTTCCTTGAAACATAAAAGGAAAAATATTAAGAAAATGGCAATAAGTGGGCTTGGAAAGATTTTCATCATGGAAAAAGGACCACTCACCCTCTACAAAGGAACCCATAGGTAAGACAATACAAACCCTTGTATGTCATGAACCCCATGCCCAAGAGTTTACCCCACATCATATCACATGCACACATGACTAGGATTGGTTCCACCTAGGAAACACCCTAAACCTAGGGCTTATTGAAACAATAGGAAATTTTGAGACCCTTTCTAAACCTAAATTTGGAAAGTTGTATAATGTCTTTGAGAATTTGTTTGGGTTAGGGTGGTTTGATGCACATGTTTGGGTGATTTGATTATTAGATGTGATTTACTTGTCATGATACTTGTCACTTATGGACCCCTGGAGGGAGCACTTGTTTTCTTTGTAGGAATTTTCCTAGTGGACATGTATTCATGAGGAGATGACCATTTCAGACCTTAATGAGGACCTAAAGCCGATGGATGGACATGTAAATCCTAGGCTTGGGGCAAGACAATGATGACCATTTTTCACAATGAAGGAAGAGGATGTTGCCTTTGAAGGCACACTCACAGTCCTAGATGATGAGGGGGCACCTTTCCCCACTTGGACGTTGTATTTGGAGACCTTGGATGTCACCCTAGTATCCCCATGATGCCATCGAGGGCTAGGGTTTGACATTGATATATGTTGGGATGTAGTTGTGGCACGTGTGGCATGGAGGAGGGCCTTTCGAGGCCCAATGTTTTGCTTAACGACCTCAACCTCTCATGGAGGAGGCCAAACATCACCTTGGGAAGGATGATGCCAACCTATTTAGGGTTTGTTTTTTGACAATTGATTTAATTTTATTTTTAAGAGAAAACTGACATGTAGACTCTGTTTTTGAAACGACAGAAATTTTGGATTAATTAGCTAGGATTTCCCATATAAATATGGCTGTCTAAGTTCATTTTTCATCATAAATCACCTCTCACAAGAGGGAGGACTTAAATTTTCTCCCTCTTAAGGTTTATTGGATTATATTATGAGGCACACTCTTATGGAGACTTGTTTCGATGCATTTTGGATCATTTCTTGGTGGAATTTTGGCAAATCTAGGTTTTTTGTGCTTGATTATTCTTGGTCAAGTAAGTAAATATTCAATTCTCATTTCATTTTAAATGTTTATGGTATGTTTACTTATTCATATTAAATATTACAAAACTTCTTTCTTGAAACCCTAGTGGTAAGAAACATAAGTTGCTTCTTTCTTGCTCCTTGTTTTGCTAAATTTTGCCTAAGAGGATCTTGTCTAGAGAAACTTCTAGAGCCCTAAAGTGCTAGTAGTTTAGAATATTTGTGTAGTTATTATTGAATTAAATATATTTCAAGAGTCTAAGGATAGGAGAAATCGCTAGGGCCTAGAAGTTCCTACACCCTAATTGAATATTCTCTCAAAATCTTGGTGCTTGAGGACTTAAGGTGCTACTCCTCAAGTTTCCACCTTTTTATCTCTTAGACAAGTATAATCATTGTTATTTCTCCAAGTTAATGTGCTGGTATAATTGACTCCATAAGCTCTAAAAGACACTAGTTCTCATGTCTCTCTTTTTGAAGGATTGATCAAGCACTCAAACATTATTCTCTTAATCTTTTAATAACTATCTCTAACCGTAGTTTAGCCTAGATCACTAACTTATTCATTGTTGTTATAAATGTTTGCTACATCCATCTAATTGCAACAAATTGTTTGCATATTTGACATCAATTATTGTTTAATCACTTCAGAAATTGCTTGTGACAAGTTATTATCATTCTACGTAGTTAATTCTATCTTTTCATTGTCTTTTCAAGATTTTATGAGGAGTATTTGTTGTTGGTGTTACATTTTATCAATTTTTGTTGTACACTTATTGACTGCTGAAATTTCATATCACCTAGCACTTATTGTCATTGTCTATTGTCTACTGAGGTATTATTATCATATTTGTACTTGGGATTATTGTATATTCATGCTATATTGTCTTATTCTGGGAAGGTATATCAAGCACTTCATTAACCTCAATTTTTAGACACAAACTTAGTGACTTTGGTAACCGGTAAGAGGGGGGAATATTTCTTAACCATAACCCTAATTTTCCAACCCTTTAGGTTACTGGGGATTCCTCCCTTGTGGTAGTTTCTTCCTACTCCTAAAAGAAAGGGATTTCCTATTGAGGTGACATTTATAGTTCATCCCATTGTTACTCCAATCTCCCTTACCTGCCTTAGGATTTGGGGAAAGTACAGATTGTGTGATAATAAACCCAACATACAAAACCCTAGAAAACTAGGAAAACCCTAAACCCCCATCACATTTCATGCCTTTCCACTAATGCACTAAAATTTGATATTTTTACTATGATTTCTACTCTGTAATTTTATTTCTTGTACTTAAAACTTTATTGATTAATTTCACAAACTCTAGAAAGTAATTTATGATGAAAATAATCTAAATGCTAAACTAATTGGAGATCAAATTTTGGTATATGTAGAGAATAACAATATAATATATGGTGATTTCACAAAGGTATATGTTTAATGAGTATATGTAGGCATTATATCACTAATAATAAAATTCCAATCATTCCAAAAAGTTAATATGATAGCAAATTTATTTTTTCTTCATTTTATGATGTTGGATATGAAAAGTTAACAAAAGTTCACAAACATCATTTTGAAAATAAAAGAAAATTGTTTTGGAACTTCAATCTCTTTAATCAAATATGAAGAAATTTAAAAGAAGACTGTGATAATGAGCTAATATGTGTTAAGTCCAAAAATATGTGAGATGAAAAGGAGCCTTATGTTTTCCAAAATGTTGCAACCTAGTATTTGTTTACCTTGACATATGGATTGGTGGCTTGTAATAATATATGATTCAAGATCAAAACATGTTTTTTAGAACAACAATGTTATCATTCCAAGAGAGGAAAATAATCATGGTGATGACAAGTAAGGGTGATATGTACATGTTTTATTTCAACGTTAAAGTTGTGGATGTGCAATTTTGTTATGGATTCCAATCTACTATTTTTAGTATTTTAATTATTGATTCATCTGTCATTTTTTTATTATAGACTACACTTTAGAGAGTAATTTCACCAACTTTATAAGAAATTTGTAATGAAAATAATAAAATGTTAAACTATTTGGATTTAAAATTTTGGTGTAGGTAGAGAATAAAAAATTAATGAGTGGTGATTTCACAAACTTGATGTTTAATGGGTATACTTAGGCATTATTAGTTATCCCCAAATTTCAATAATTCCAAAAATTTAATACAATACCAAAATCATTTTTGTTCATTTTATAATGTTGGATATGAAAAGTTAAAACGACAGATTTTACCTTGTATGGTCCTAACCAATGCATTCTCAGCTTTCCTGTGTGCTGAAATGATTTGTTGTCATAGAGAAATACTAGATCTCCTTCCTTGAACGTCTTCTTCTTGATGCGTCGATCGTGCCAAGATTTGTCTCTGGCTTTCTGAACTTGTTGATGGAATCCTTCCAGGATTCGGTCTTCCTCCATTGACAATAGTTGATTCAATCTTTCTTGTATTGCGCCTCGTTCAGTCATTTGTGTGATAGCTGCTATGCGTAACCTAAGTACTAAAAATTTTAATGACACTACTGCTTCTTGGTCGTAGACTAGTTTCAATGGTGTGTTCCCTGTCAAATTTTTGCATGTCGTCCTATACGCCCATAATACTCTTGGTACTTTGAGGTCTCAGTCATCTCTATTGACGTTACAGATCTTTGTTAGTGCGTTCTCTAGAATTTTGTTAAAGGGTTCTACTGTGCCATTCGCCTGTGGATGATACAGTATGCTTTTATGGTGGTGAACTTCAAACTCTTCGAGAATCACACGGATGGTGTTATTTATGAAGTGCGTTCCTTTGTTTCTCATAAAAAATCTTGGTCACCCAAACCTAGGAATTACTTGTTCAAATAAGAAGTGTGCAGTTGTCTCTGCGCTGCAGTCTTTTACTGGTGCGGCTTCCACCCATATTGTTAGGTATTCTGTTGCAATGATGATGTATCTTGCCCCTATTCTTTTGATTGGTGGGTTAATTTGTCCCACAAAGTATATTTCCCATTTATTAAATGCATGTAATGTCACTTGCGGTCATAACGACATCTCGTCCCTTTTGTTGGGTTTTCCTACCCTTTGACAGACATTGCATCTCTGATAATACTCTTTTGAGTCTATGTGAATTGTTGACCACCATAATCCTGCACGAAGCACCTTCTGCATAGTAGCTTTTCCTACACAATGCCCTCCTGCCATTCCCTCATGGGCTTCTACTAAAATTCTTGGTCATTCGTGCTCTAACACGTACCTTCGTAAAATGCTATCTACCCCCATCTTGTATAGAGGTCCTACGATCAGTTGATACTTGGTTGCGTGGACTACCAGGTTCTTCTTCTGCGCGGTGGTATATTCTTGCGGCGTGGTACCTGTGCTCAAATACAGGATGATATATGTGAAGTAGTCATCATCAATCTGTACTGAGAATAACTATACATCTGGAAAGTTGTCTTCTAAGTTTGTGGGTTCTTCTCCATTTGTGACTAGTGATAGGTGGTCAAGTCTTGCATTCAATTTTCTTGGTTTGACTATTACTTCGAAGTCAAATTCTCGAAATAACAATAAACATTGACAGATTCTCCCCCCCAACACTGACTTGTTGACTAGGTATTTTAGGGCTGAGTGATTTGTAAACATCTTGAAATGTTTTCCCAATAGGTAATGTTTGAAATTTTGTAGTGCGTAAACCATAGCTAGGCCTTATCTTTTCATCATGTTATAATTTTGTTCTGAGTCTGATAGTTTTATTCTTACGAATGCTATCAGGTGATCCAAGTCTCCTGGTCCTGGTTGCACTAAGATAGCTCCAAGGTCTATCTATGATGCATCTACATGCACATGGAATGTCTTTTCCTAGTCTGGAAATACTAATATCAGTGCAGTAACCATATTTTTCTTCAGAGTATCTAGACCTTGTTGACACTTGTCATTCCATTGGTACTTTGTATCCTTCCTTAATAGTTTTTCCATTGGTGTTGTGATCTGTGTGTATCCTTTGATGAATTTCCTGTAGTATCCTATGTGTCCTAATGTTGCTCATAGCTGAAGGACTATTTTTGGTGCTGGTAAATTGACGATGGTTGCGATCTTTTCCAGATTGACCAATAGCCCTTGTTTGCATACTATATGTCCTAGTAGTATCCCAAAAGGTGTTCCAAATATACATTTCTTTATGTTTAATGATATCTGACACTGTCTGCATCATTCTAGCATCAATCGTAAAACTTCCACATGGTTTTTCAACAGACTATAGACTGTCCATTCATCCAGGTATACTTCGAGAAACTGATGGATGAATTCATTAAATGCCTTGATAACCACTCTGGAGAATATTGCTGGTGCATTCTTCAGTCCAAAAGACATGACTGTATATTGGTAAGATCCCCATTTTGTCGTAAACATGGTCTTGTATCTATCCTCCTGTGCTATATTAATCTGATGGCAGCCTAAGAATCCATCAGTGAATGAGTAAGCTTCATGTCCCCCCACATTCTCTAACACTTCATCCATGAACAGTGTAGGGAATGGGTCATGTAGGCATGCATCATTCAACTTGCTCAAGTCGATGCATATCCTAATCCCTCTTCCTTGTTTCTTGTCCTGTACTACCATCAGGCTTATCCATTCTGATTCCTTTATTGGTTCAATTATGTCAGCTTCGAGCATCCAGTCGATGTCCTCTTTAACTTTCTGTTTATATATGGGGTTCTGTCTATATGGTCGTTGTCTAATCGGTCTCGCTTCAGGTCTGAGTGGTATCTTCATCTCTCCCAATTCTCCTGCTATACCCTTCATCTATGTAAATGTTGTAGGAAACAAGTTGTTGTATTCACGCAACAACTTTGTGATTCGTTCTACTATTGGCTCATCCTAGTAGTCTCCAATGTTGGCCATTTTGGGATGTTCAACTATTCTGATGTTAACTTTCTTTACCTTGATTGGCACAAAAATGACTTCAGATTCTATGGGTGGTCCCTCCACATCTCTTTTTCCTTCTACTTCTCCAATCTGAATATCATGCGGGTCATCTTCGTCTAGTGCTTCCTCCTATACATGGTAACATGATAGTAGTTCCTTGACTGTTTACTTATTCCACTGTTGTTCTTCTATGACAGTTTCTATTTCTATTTATTTTATGAATATTACTCCTCTTATCCATTTAAGGGCTACATCTGTGTTAGGGTTCTCATGCTCGAATGAGAAGGTGTCTGCGAAGTTCTGCTACAATATTCACCATGTTGTAGTTCCTTTGCATAATTCCTAGTCTGTGTACCAGTTTTTTGGTATACCCTCTAAAGTATGTATGAAGTGATGAGGCCATTCCTCAGGTGGTGTCATTTTCCATAGCGTTATATACACTTCCAAGTGCTCTGATGGTGCTCCATTTCCATCGTACTTCTGTTGTTTGTTGTTTTTCTATTTTTTGCTGAACCCTATACGCAATAACCTCTTACATTGATACCAATATGTGATAGTCTCTTTGTGCGAACTTGTTGGTACAGGGGTAGACCCAGGGTTCAACTCCAAGAGTGCACCAACAAGCCCTAAATATTGGCCCTTTCAGCTACACCTGCGAAGCAGATGAAGTCTCACCCGAAGCAGCTATGGGGGGGTTGCAGGACAAAGATGTCTACAACCAAGGGAAATATCAAGTGGATCCAACACTAGAACAATACAACATGCACATATCACTTATCATCTTAGATATATTCCACACATCTATCAGATCTAACATAGTAATGCAATACCAGTATATCAAAGGAAAATGACATAGCATCAATCACACACAACACAAGCTATATGTGGTTCACCCTCTCTCTAGGGCTACATCCATAGAACTGTGATTTATAATATATTAAGGTGAAGCATACAGTTCTTGTATGCGCTCTCAACTAACAGATCTTCTTTCTTACCCTCTCTATTTCTCCCCTCCTTGCGCACCCAGTTTCAGGGTTGATATTCACACCCAACTGAATATCTTACAATACATAAGGCTCTCGTACTCAACACTTCTCTCTAACATAATATTACTCACTCGATTACACAATGACATAGACAACCACAATGATCATAACACCAACTTGACACCAACAACAGTAACAACAATGACAACAACCCATCCCAGGTCCTTTAGACCTCTATTTATACATTACAATCACTCATCGACATCCTTAGGTCAAAACTTAGTTGTCAAATCCCTAGATACCAAAACCATAGGTGTCTAAAACCCTAGGTCAACTTGACTCGCATTTTCAGGGCTTTGCCAGCCTGTCCTTCCTTCCTTCTCGTGCAGTGCTCCAAAGAATCCAATGGTGGCTTTTTATGCTTACCGAGTTGTCCACGATCCTTCTTCCTTGTTGATCTGTCATCCTCGATCTCCTCATCCATCGAATTGATTCCTTTTACTTCACTCCATCCTTTCTTCTCTTTTTCTCACTTCGACCCAGTAACAATCATTGTGTCTTCTGTGCAGTTCACATTTTGCCTTTTCTTCCTTGATATTCACTGACTTTCATAACCAAGGGCCAACAAGCCCCCAACACTCACATGTGACTTGTCCCGAGGAAATTCAGATCTGATCCTTCTATTTTACTTCGACTTTAGACTGCGCAGTGAAACCTCTACTTTCTACTCCATGCCTCCTCTCCTTCCTTGTGCAGGTTGTATTTTCTGTGTCTGGTACCCAGTTTCAACTACACTTGGTACCTAGAACCTTTTCCTTATGATTTAACTGAGAGATTTGAGATAGCTGGTTGTCATAGTACAACTTCAGTCGGCCCCCATTCACTAATCCTTCATTCCATTCTCCATTCAAAGTATTCAACTGCACAACTCCTCCTTCTGTAACATAGGTGATCACATATGGTCCGAGCCAATGCATTATAAACTTCCTAGGATGTTTTATGAACTTATTGTCATATACCAGTACTAGATCGCCTTGTTTAAATGCCTTCTTCTTGATGTTTCTATCATGGTAGGCCTTCTCTCTTTCTTTCTCTACCTGCTGATGAAATCCTGCAACAAATCTGTCTTCCTCCAATTTGACCAACTGTGCACACCTCTCTCAAATAGTGCCAGTGTCATCCATATCTGTAAAGGAAGAAATTTTTAGGCTTGGTACCAAAAATTCCATTGGGTAAACGGCTTTGAGACCATATACCAACTTAAAAGGGGTATGCATTGTTAGCTTCTTGCAAGTGGTTCTATAGGCCCATAGTATTGTTGGTACTTTTAAATCCCATTCATCCTTATTCACACTGCAAATATTCGTCAGTGTTGTCTCCAAGATCTTGTTGAATGCTTCCACTGTCCGATTTTATTGTGGGTGGTAAGGCGTGCTCTTCTGATGGTGGACTACAAATTCCTTAGTCAGGGCTACAATTGTTTTATTTATGAAATGTGTGCCTTGGTCACTCATAAGGATCTTTGGGCATCCAAACCTGGTTATGATGTCATCAAATATGAAGCGTGCAGCTGTAGTTGCACTACAGTCCTTAACTTCTCTTGCTTCAGCCCATCTAGTCAAGTACTATGTCGCAGTAATTATGTACCTTGATCCTGTGCGCTTGCCTGGTGGGTTTATAGGTTCCACGAAGTCAATGGCCCACTTATCAAATTCTTGTAGGATCCGTTGTGGTGCTAGTGTAATTTCATCTCTTCTAGATGATTTCCCAACTCTTTTCCATACATCGCAGGCTCTGTAATAGTCTTTAGCATCTATGTGTAAGGTAGGCCACCAAAGGCCATCTCTAAGAACCTTCTGCGTAGTTGCTTTCCCTGCATAATTTCCTCCTGCAATGCCTTCATGAGCTTCTGTGAGGATCAATGGTTTCTCTACCTCCATAACACACCTTCTCAATATCTCATCAGGTCCCATTTTGTATAGTTGTCTAGCTATAAGTGAAAAGTCAGCAACACAGACTACTAGCATTTTCTTCTGGGGAATTGTATACTCACTAGGTGCCATTCCTGTTGATAGGAACTGGACTATCTCTGTGAAGTGGTCGTCAATATTTCTAATGGCCAATAACTGTGCATCTTGTAGTGTATACTCCAAACTTGTTGGCTCTTCGCCATGTTCCAACCTTGACAAGTGGTCAGGACCTTTGTTCATTCTTCCTGGTTTGACTATGATCTAAAAATCATATTCTTGAAATAACATAAGCCATCTGCATATTCTCCCCCCCAATACTAGCTTGTTGACTAGGTATTTCAACACAGAGTGATCAATAAAAATTTTAAAGTGTCCTCCCAATAAGTAGTGGAGAATTTTCTGCAGCGCATACACCATGGCTAATCCTTCTCTCTCAGTGATGGTGTAATTAATCTCAGCAGTTGATAGATTCCTTCTAGAAAAAGCTAACAGATGGTCAATATATCCTTTGCTAGGTTGTGCTAACACAACTCCTAATGCAATGGAAGATGCATCGACATGGACGTGAAATTCCTTTCTCCAATCTAGGAAAACCAGAATGGGTGCAATAACCATTTTCTGTTTTAGTGTGTCGAAGCTCTGCTGGAATTCTTCTGTCCAACTGAACTAATAGTCTTTATTCAAAATATTTTCCATGGGTATTGTAATCTGGGTGTATCCTTTAATGAACTTCTTATAATATCCAGTATGTCCCAACGTAGTGCGCAATAGTTTGACTGAAGTAGGGGGTGGCAGATCAACTATAATGACAATTTTAGATGGATCTACCAGTAATCCCTACTTGCATACAATATGACCTAACAACACTCCAAATGGTGAAAAGAAGATGCACTTCTTCAGATTCAAGGCAATTTGACATTGCCTACATTTGTCTAATATTAACCTTAGACATTCAATATGATTTTTCAATAAACTAAAAACAATCCAATCATCAAAATATGCTTCTGTAAATTTATGCAGAAACTCCTTGAATGAATCGACCACCACCCTAGAAAAGATGGCTGGGGAATTCTTCAATCCAAATGGCATCACTGTATACTGGTAGGATCCCCATTCTGTTGCAAACATGGTCTTATGGAGATCTTCTTTGGCAATCCAGATCTGATGGTATCCTTAAAATCCATCTGTAAAAGAATATACCTCTCGGCCTCCCACATTATCTAACACTTCGTCAATGAATGGTGTAGGGAAGGGGTCATTCAAACATGCATCATTCAACTTCCTGAGATATACACAGATTCTAATATCTCTTTTATTCTTGTCTTGCACCACCATAGGGATAATCCACTCTGACTCTTCGACAGGCTCTATAATTCCTTCTTCCAACATTCTATCGAGCTCAATCTTCACTTTCTCTTTATACTTAGGGTTCAATCTGTAGGGTCTCTGTTTGACTAGTCTTGCATATGGTTTCAAAGGGATCCTCATATCTCCCATAGGCCCTTTAATTCCCTTCATATCGGTGAATTGGTTGGAAACAAGTCCTGATATTCATGCAGTAACTCTGTTATTTTGTCAATAGTAGCAGCATCCCAGTAATCTCCAACATTTGCAAGCTTCAGTGTTTTCTCTGTTCCAATATTGATCTTCTTAATATTGATTGGTTGTCTGATGAATGGTATCTCAACTCGTGGTCATTCCACATCTATCTAGCCTTTTGTTTCGGCAATGTTCACCTTCCTAGGATCATCGTCTTCATCATCATTGATGTTGTAACAACCTTGTAGTTTCTGGAGAGGCGCACTCCATTCGTCCTCTTCTTGTTCTAAAGGGGGGCTAGAGGCCTCCTCAAATAATTTCTGTCTTACAATCTATAATGCTTTATCTAATGAAGTATATTGACTGTCAAATAAGAAGGTGGTTACAAATTTCTGATTCATACCTTCCCAATCTGCATTGATGAGGCTCAACTCCGCTTGAAGGTACCGGTTGATATGAGTTGTGTCTAGTGTGTTAATGAATTTGTGCACCCACTGCTCTTGAGGAATGGTTCTCTAGGATTCCTCGCAACTTCACACATGGTCTTTTGGGAAGCTTCAACCTATGTACTGAACTTCGCATCCTTCTACTTGTGCTAAGAACTGCACGGTCATCAGGGTACGACATTGTACACATTCTGTAATGTTTTTTTTGTGTGTTCCCCACCATCTCATTGGTGTTTCTTTCAAGGCCTCATCCATTGCCAATAGTCTTTGTTGTGTTGTTACACTTTCTTCGAAGTCCAACAAGAAGGTTTCTAAAGGATTCAGACCATCAAATGTGGGAAGTTACTTACTGTTGGTTGGATCCAGTGAACATCTTTGGTTAATCTAACACATCTCCTTGTAGATACTTCATACATTTTGTTTTTCCATTTCTCCAGTGTTTTTTATGAATCTGATGAACATCCACTATCACTTCGCCAGATTAGGTTTCCATGGGTTGTAGGATTAATGTAATCCTATTGCCTGGCCGTTAATTTGTATATGTTTTCCAGTTCATATGCGCGGTCTTCTTCTCTGATAGGTTTTTTGTATCACTGACCTTCGTCTAGATCTAAAGGTGAAATGACCCTAAGGCCATATATTTCAATATTCATTCGTATTTTCTTTAAATCAACCATAGTGGAATTATTGAAAGCCCAATCAATTTCTAACAACGCAGGGTAAGGACAGTTGTCATCAACTATCTCAATTACCTCAAAATCTGCAAATGTTCTTACTCTGTCAATGTCCACAGGGACATGTTCCAATATACCAAAGGGGATTACTACCTGTTGATTAGCCATCCTAAGCCTGATAGGGGAGTTGATAAACTTCACTTTTCCCATTAGTGCCCAGGTTTTCTTCATCATGACATTGACCTCCTACCCTAAGTCGAGGACGACATAGTTTATATCATATTCTCCTATTTGAGCATTCAAGTGTAATTCCTTATTTGTCCTTCTCTTTTTAGTGATTTGGTGTACTTCCCTATTCAGTAAGGGGTATATATTTCCTATATCATACTGTCTGATTAAATTTTGTAGCTATTGTACAACGCTCTCATCATGAATCAACTTAATACAAGTATATAAAAATTCCATGATCTTGCTTACCTCTTGTCCCTCTTTTGGAGAAGCAAACGGATCGAATGCCAGAGTCATTCCATATTATCTTACTTATGGTCATGTCTTTGATGAATAACCTTGGTATCCTTTGAACTCTTTTCTTTCCTCCTCAAATATTTGTCTTTATTTCTTTGCGTCAAAGGTTTGGGTCTTCTCTGTAGCTTTCCTGACTCCTGAGTATTTTGGAGTCTTTCCTTGGGTCAGTCTATCTTCTCCTATAAAAATGCCTCCTCTAGTGATAAAATTGACTCTAGGGTCTTCTCCATGAGGTTCAGCATATAAAAGTTGCACTTGTGGGTTCTGTTGAGGTCCTCATCTTTCCTAAAGCTTAGCTAGTAGTACAGGACAATCTTCTCTAACGTGTTTGAAGGAACTGTAGTAACTGCAAGTAGTGCAATGGTTCTGACAATCCCTTGATAAGTGTCTTGGTTGTGCACATTTGTAACAAATGATTTGTCCTTAGCCTTGACCCATACATCCTCCTTGTCCTTGTCCTTTGAATCCACCACGAGGATTGAAGTTTCCTCTCCCAAGGGAGTTGTACTGCGTAGTGTTTCCTTCTTTTTGTACTTTGCCTTGAATGTTGTATATGTCTCTTGAACTTTCGTGCATGAGGTCATAAGACCTACAATATATATCATAATTCCCCATGGACTTATAGAACGTGCAACACAAATTTGTGGGTGTCTGAACATATTTTTACATGTAATAGCACTCGTTAGGGCGATGTCTATTTCTGCATAATATCAGGGTGAGGTGTTTGTCAAAGTTAATAATATCATTTCTCTTATCCTCCTATGCATAACCATCTGGTCCACTGGATGGACATCCTTTACATCAAATTCAAAGACAGTCTTCTTATAGTCAGCAGTTGTTTTAGGATGAGAAACTTGTGCTTGTAAGAATGTCATTTGAATTCTTCCTCTTTCTGTGTCAAAAGTTGACAGGAATCTGTGTTGATCAGTAGAGTTCTACTTCCATAACTGAGCATAGGTGTTGCTATTGAGGAGCTCATTTATTTGCTTGATCTATTTATACTTGTCAAAATGTTTGACATTGTTTTCCCATGAGCTGATTCAGTTGTCAGAGTAGTGTCTGGGTTTCTTTGGGATGTTGGTGATGATGTAGACACTATAAACTAACTATATGAATGGGTTGAACACTGTGGTCCCTCCAATACTATGGTGGACTGCATTTCTCCCTCCTTGAGAAAATATGTGGTATGACTAGTTTTGGCCCTCTTTCTGTAAACTTGGAAATCCTCAGTTGATACCTTTATGAATGAAGGAGAGATTTGCTTCCTTGATTTCTTCTCTACTTGCTTTTGGGGTGTGTTAGTATGTGAAGCAATTATAGGGGCAAGTTGCTCCTCTGGTTCTTGTAATGTATTCTCCTTCCACTCTGTATGGTTCATGTGTTTCTCCACCTATAGCTTCTATGTGTGAGCATAAGGAGTGCTCCTTTGTTTGATCCCTAGTTTAGAGATGACACCAAATGAGTCATATGCCCAAGTGGAACTAAGAGGAAACCTCATTTGTTTCAAGAGGTTATCTGCTTCTTCTCCTATTGATTTGTTGTTGCAGATGAAAGGGCCAATATAAGTCTTGATCCTAAGCTGGGACTTCTTATTTGCTGCAACAAAGTGAATTTCATATGAATTCACCATTTTCCTTATATATTCTAGTGCAAAAATCCTCACTGGGATATATTTGGGTAGTTTGTAAGGAGGCATATCACACCCATATACTCTTATCTATCTGTGGTGTTTGTATAAATACCAATCCCTTATCTTAACTTGATCAGATAGGTGCAAGACCCTCTGAACTTGTTCATTGATCCTTGGATCTGTGTTGTTGTTCAACATACAAAAAAATGGGTGAATGAACTGATCTATGTAGTCCTTGAAGATGAACTCTGTTGATTTTTTCCTCACTAATGAGCTCCATGATGTCACTGGTTGTGGGATTCCTTCCTGGTCTATTTTATGAAGTGCATAGGGAAACCTATCTGACTGAAAAAATAAAAGCATATAGACTAGAAATGAAGAGTATCTGAACATCCCTTCAGTTGGAAACCTGAATAGTCGATCATGAATATTATCAACCAAAAATTGACTGAAATTGAATTTAATTGAAACTCTTTATTTTGTGGAAAATTTGGATAAAAAACACAGAATAGGTTCATATACCCATTCATCTGAGTAATAACCTAACAGGTAATAAGGAATATAAATGATCTGGTTGGCTTTGACAGTGAAAATGGAAGATGAGTAAGGTGGACTCTTCTTGGGAAATTGGGCATCTTCTCGGAGGAAAATCTCAAAGATCTGGGCTCTTTGGGGGAAAGTGAGATTTTGGTATAGGTAGTTGAGGGCTTCAATGGAAAATGGTACAAATGTATCATTTTTAGGGATTTGCAACATCTAGTTTATGGCTTCAGAGGTGACTATGAACAAAGTTTCATCGTAGGAGGAGGCAATGGTCCTTTGGCCAAGAAAATATCGGGCTTGACATATGAGAGAGAATTCGGGGAAATGGTGGGTTTGAGGGAACATGCATAGAGGAAAATTGGACTCAGATAGTCCAATTTCGTCACTATGGTCCAGAAAGATATCTTTTAGCCATGAGTGCAATTCGAAGAAGTAAAATTCGCACCTCGGTTATGTGATTTTTTAATCTTTATCCTCCAAAGGGATGTGGTCTAGGTTGACTCGAGGGGGAAGGATTGGGTTCTCATATATATCAACATATTTAGCCTTGGGGGCTATAATTGACAGAGCTTGAGGTAAAATAATGGCGGAAATGTAATTACTCTGGGAAAAGACACGTATTGATGGTGAGAGGTCATGAAGGTTATCTTGATAGCTTGGTTCGACGTAGTATTCACGGTGTCTATATCGAAAAATGGCGTAAGAGGAGGCGAAACAGGGTTTTGCACTATGCATGAGGTGTCTATTATGGCGAGGGGTTGTTAATGGTGACAGGGAATTTTTTAATTGGGTAACAAGTATGTAGGATGATATAGATGGTTGGTAGTAATAGGGTTATGGTGGTGAGGTGAGGTGAGTGATATCGGGTGGTGGTTTTGGCATATTTCAGAGGGGGGTAGGTGGTAAGAGGAAATAGGAGGGGGGGTGTGAAATGCTGAGGACATGCCATGTTAGGTGGGACCGACGGGGGGAAAACCACTTTTCATACCCCCCCCCACAATAGTTAAAGGTATAAAGGTCGGGGGGGTCTGAAAAGCGTTGAGGACCGTTGATCAGGCTGGAGATGGGTGTCACCAATGGAGACTTGTGCAAGAATTAGTCACTACAAGACAAAATATCTTGTCTAGTAGAAAACTTAGGATAAAAATATGCGCTACGAAGCACTAAGCTTTCTTTTTTCCACTTTACACCATAATTTTATTTTCCTAAGCTAAAATAGTCAAATTTAATCAACTAGGGGTACATTTTGAAATCCCCTTTCAATTTTTTCTTGAAACAAAAGTCACCTAACTTATCTCCTAACCTAGGCATTTAACATATTAATCCAACTTAGACTCTTGGATTAATTATTACTCTAACCTAACTACTTTGGCCAAGATTAAATAGTTTGACCAAAATTATTCTTTAACCTATCAACATAAATTTAAAATTTTTGATCATGATTAAACAACATGATTCAAACTAAATTTTTTTTTGCTAGGATTTTCTATTTTTCTCTTTTCTCTTTTATTTTATTTTATTTTTATTTCTTTTATCCCCTCTTTTCATTTTTATTTTTATTTTTATCTTTATCTTTTTCTGTTTGGAAATCATTTGCAGAATGAAATATTATTTACAATGTAAAATGATTGCAGGAAGAAATTTCAATCACCAGGCGATACTATGAAATATAGGGTTATAACACCAATGTTGACTTTATTGACTTTGATTGATGCATCAAATACTTCTGACTCCAGAGATGGACCTTTCACCTCTCTTTCTCCCTCAATATATGTAATATGAATGTTGCATGGATCATCTTCATCTGGTTCTTCCTCTTCAACATGATAGCATGCAAGTAACTCTTTGATTGTCGGTCTATTCTGTTGTTGATATTCTATCATGATTTCAAGTTTCGGTTCATCAACAAATATTACCCCCCGTATCAGCTTCAACATTGAATCAATGTTTGGTTTCTCATGTTAAAATGCGAAGGTTACCACAAAATTTTGTTGTAATCCTATTCATTCTGCAGTGCCTCTGCACATCTCCTGATCTATGTACCAGATCCCTAGGATTCCTTCCAATGTATGGATAAAGTGATGAGGCCATTCCTCTAGTGGTTTCATCCTCCATTGTGTCCCAGACTTTTCCAAGTTTTCCAATGGTGATCCTTGTCTATCATACCTCTACATTTTATTGTTCCCTTGTTCTGCATCAAATCTAATGCGCAGTAGTCGTTTACATTGATACCAGTCTTGAATTGTTTGTTTGTGCGCACCCCACCATCTTGCAGGTGTTTCCTTGAGTGAAATATCTAGGTCTAAGAGGATTTAATTTTTTAACACTTCCTCTTCATATTTTGTCAAGAATTCCTCTAAGTCATTTAACCCATGAAAACTGGGAGGTGCTCTTATCTCTGTAACAACTCATCTCACTGCATGATCTATTCTTGCACACCTCCTTCTGGAAACTTCATGTAATCGTTGTCGTCGATTCTCCAAACTTGTGTCTAATTCATAAGAAAATGATGTAATTCTTCTCCAACTGAGTATCCCATCTACAGTTAGGTTAACATAATTCTCTTCTCGCGTGGTGGTTATGTACAACTATTTTATCTCTTCCAAATCCAAAGAAGTGACCTCTACAAACCTTTCTCCTTCTGAAGGATCGAATGGTGCAATGACTCTATATTCTCTTGATTCAAAGGTCATTTTTCTTATCTTCAATTTGATTATAGCTTGGTTATAAAATGCCCAATCCAATCCAAATAATGTTGGATAAGGTTTTGTGCCATATGCTATCTCTATTACTTCAAAATAGGACTTAGAGTGAACTCCATCCAAATCTATTGTCACACCTTTAAGCCTTCCAATTGGTAACACTATGTGTTGATTTTCTAGTTTCAATTGGACAGGTGAATATCCTAGTGTGGGTTCTCCTATACACTTCCATGTCTTCTTAGGTAATCCATTTACTTCAGAGCCTAAGTCCAATATAATATCTCCCATGTTGAAATCCCAAATATTATCATTTAATCTGAACTCTCTGCTTATCCTTATTCTTGTATGGAGATGATTGATTGTTTTCTGCTCTAATTTTCCTTCTACCTCTATGTTGCATCTTTCTAGTAGATTTTGTAAGACTTTAATAGATGATGGATCATTCAATAACTTAGCATAGGATTGCAAAAAAATATTTATGGAAATTACTTGCTCTATAGGTTGTCCTTTATTGGTATGGTCCATTGAGGATGACATCTAGTACATTGGTGGGTTCTAAGTTTGTTGCATGACTAATGTAGATGCAACATTCTGCTTGAGAAACTCTTTTTTGACCTCTTTAAGTGTCTCATTTTCTTTCCACATGTCAAGCTTATTTTGTGGCTCATTATTCTTCTTAACCCATTGGTGTTGAAATAGATCTTGTCTTGTCTCCTCCTCAAGTGACTATATTGATGTTTCTCCCATCATTCCTAGCTTCTGCAGAGAACCATTGGACATTCTGGTTGTTCTGGTTCCTTTTTTCTTGGATCTTTCCCAAGAGTGTTGGTTAGTATTCTGTGTCATGGTCTATTGCACAACAGTACATAAATTTCATTGGTGGAAGTGGAAAATCCCTTGAATAATGTCCTGGTTGCTGGCAGTTGTGGCACACTATTGGTCCTTTGAATTGTCCAAATCCTCCTCTTCCTCTTCCTCCACCTTTGTATCCACCTCAATGTCCTCATGGTGCATTGTACTAGAGTACGTAGTTATACTACATGGGGTTATACTATGGTTGCACATTATTATACTGCGGCTACGCATTGTTGTATTGTTGATGCATGTTTCTTTATGGTGGTGGTACCTGGCTGAACTGAAGTGCAACTTTTCCTATCATCATTTTTTCTTTCACACTATAAGTATCTAAAGTTATTTCTCTCATAAGCTCCATCGTTCTACAATCCTTATCATCATGACCCATTGATTTGCAAAAAATGCAATGTGAACTTTTTGGTATTGTCTCATACTTATGCATCATTGGGAAATGATATGGATCGTTCCCATGATTTTTACAAATCTCGCACCATGGTCCTCCTGTTGGCAATGAGTTTGGCACCCCAAACGACTTCTCTTTTCTCTTTTCCCTTATTTTGATTAAGTTGAAATGTTAGATTTTTTAAATCCTCCTTCATCTCCTCTATTGTTGTATCTTTATGCTGATATTGGTTCTCTTCCAGTTGTAAGGATGCCTGTAGAACCTCTACCTGAGTTTGTAACTTTTGTTGTATTAACGGGTATTTCAAGTGAGGTAATAGTGAATTCACAAATAAGTTCCTATGTTTCATGTCACTAATTGTATATTTCAACTTTCCTTTTAAACTTTTGAACCTCTAATCAATCTCCCAAATAGACTCACCTAGTTTTTTCCTAATTTCAATCATTTCATTCATGTACTGCTCTTCTGAGTTGGGATTTTGAAGTTCGATTACCAATAGTTTTTTCACATCTACAATAGTCTTTGGTACTCCATGTGGACTTCTTACATCTAGGATCATGTACCAATCCAACACACGGTCTCTTAGTGTGATAGATGATTGCACAAGATTTGTATCCTCATATGTGATTTTCTTTTCTTCCTAGATCTTCTCACAGATGAATAAGTGATTTTTAGGGTCCTCTGATGCCTCTTCCAAAAATTCTAGTAATCTGATCGTGGGATCATGTCCTACCATTTTGAACTATGTTGAACTACTGCCTCCGCGCAGTGTAGATAATTAACTGTTACTTCTTGAATTGGCTCCCCCAATTGATGCTCCTTGATTGGATCCCTGTCCTATTGATTTTCTTCCACTAAAATTTGGTTCTCTAAACTCTTGTGTTCTTTATGGTGTATTAGTCACACATGGGGTTGTAGGTTCCACACTAACGATGACCTGAGTTGGAGTTCTCCCTTCTTTTCCTGAACCTGGACTTCCTGTTTTCCTTTCATATGTTGCATAAAATATTTACTCAATCTGCTCCATATCCCAAAGATCCTCTACCTCCTCTTCATTTCTTTCCAAGACATCTCTGTCAGCTATGGCTCTCTTCTTGTTATTCATTTTATATTGGTAGGGTACTCCACTGCATGTCTCTTCATATTTTTCCATTATCTACTTTATCTGGTCTTATTCCTTTATGTTTGGTTCCATGGCCTCCTTCTTCTTTCCCTTATCCATATCCTCTTCCATATCTCAACCTCTTGTTAGTTCTTCCCCCCTTCCCCCTTGCACGTAGGGAAGTTTAGCTGTCTGATTCCATGGTAATCACAATGCTGTCGTACAATAAAATATTTCTTGAAGTATACAACGATATGATGTACCTACCTCTGGGTCCCTTTAGAAAATGTTTCTTTGTTGCAGTGTAAGACTTCAAGGTATCTATTGCAAATTCAGTTATAAACCCTGCAACAATGTTGTCTAACAAGAAATCTACTGCACGCGTGAATTTGTTATTAACTTGTTGTAACGACGCACTTTCCACATGATTCCACTCCAATTGTCTGATTCGATTTGTAGGGTGGTTGTACTTTAACCTCAATAACCACTCCTACAACAAATGCGAGAAATCACAGAAAAATACCTCATGCAAGTTTTTAAACACGTATTTTTCGAGGTATTTCCGTGGTGTTAACTTAGGGTTTATGTTGTCCTTTTGAACAAACTCAAGTTCCTTTTGTTTACAACCATATTTCAATCTACTCCTTCATTGGTGTAACATCCCTGACCCTCAAAAACTCTGTCGAGTAACACTACCTAACGACTATAAACATAATTTTATGCTCTGATACCATTTATATTTATATACATATCTGTCTAATGCAATTTAAATAGTTAAATCATTATGTTCATACACCTATTCATGCGGAAACAACATTAAAACATACATGAAATATATACAGACAATTCTAATAACAATATAACTTGATTTCAAGATACACATCATACAAAGAACAAATATTTGGTACTTATCTTTTAATATATGACCACCAACTGCATGTAGACCTTCCACGAACCTCCTAGCCTTATACCACGCTTCTCATCACTCTCGGCAGTGGGTCACCTTCGAGCTGGGACTAAACTCCACTAGGAAAGGAATTTCTAGGCTTGGCAAGGACAACAGGAAAGTCGCACAGATCAACAGGAAGGATTTTATCCCAAGAGCCACTTACGCCCATATCCCACAGACCCTCATTCCCCACACACCTGTCCCACCCCAGGAGTGTACACCTTCACTATCACAAGTCCATCAGTTGTCCACCTCCCTTCCAGGGATTCAACAATAGGATGGACCAGAAGTCTCAGAGTATTGTAGCTTCTATGGGACTCCCTCCAGGAGAACTCACTTCCTCAACACACTCTCTCACCTTGAGAAAGTTGCTCATGGTCCTGACAACCTACCTCTTCTATCCATCTCCTAAGTCCAATGGGTAACCTCCGCAACAAAAATGGGGTATGGGATCTGGTAATGACAGCAAGCCACACCAGTCCAGAGAAAACATGGGTAGAAAAAACAAAGGCTAAGGTGCGATATGGATCAGACACTAATAAATCGTGTTGTGCTTCACAGGAAAAAAAAGTCAGCTTCATAACATGGGTCTGCGGGTTTCATAAGTTGCGGATATTGACAATGGAGGCAATGGCTGGATATTTCAAGGCTCTCTTTGTCTTAGTGTGTGCAACGGTGGGAAGTATGGTTGTCTTCCAGAGTGGTGACCATCGAGAGAATGGTGAGGGCACCCTCAACGAGCTAACTTTCCCACTTAAAAATTTGCATGTGCACGAGTTGACACATGTCTTACTGAATCTGTATGAGCTCCACTTAACACTTGTTCCCTTTCCCTAGGAACTTAGGATAAAATAGGTTATGTCAATCCTTAGACTCTAGGAATTAATAATAGAATATTATTCCTTTATAGGTAAGCCCTCTAGCTTAGCCCCTAATCCTAGACACTTAGCCCCTCCCCTTTCCCTACCTAGTGGATCTTAGTCCCCAATAACTCTTTCTTCGTGGTCGGTCTACACGCAATGATGTAATTTTATTAATGATGTGAGTATTTACATATACAAAAATCAGGCTCATTGGCCTTCGCATCTGGGCTCTTCGGCCCAATAAACACATAAGTCTTCTAGCTTATAAACACTTGACTCACTAGCTTATAAACATAATTACAATTCAGTAGGGTCTCAACCTTGGGGTGTTACAATCCCCTCCCCTTATTTTTTCATTGTCCTTAGTGAGACTTATTTACACAACAACAACAAGATTTCCAAAATATTCAAAAATAGGTGGGTACTTTTCCCGCATAGCATATTCATTCTCCCACGTTGTGTCCTCGGGATCCTACCAAGTCCACTGAACCTTTACAAGCTTTATGACTCAATTCCAAAGTTGTTTGCCAATCCAGTCCAATATGCACACATGATGCAGTTGAAAAGTTCCTTATTGTTGCACCTGAATCACATTCCAATCAATCACATGATTAACATTAGGTATATACTTCTTGAGAAATGATACATGGAATACATTATGAATAGTCATGGATGCAAGAAATGAAAGCATATAAGCTACTAGTCCAATCCTTTCTATAATTTCAAATGGTCCACAATATTTGTCTACCAACTTGGAACAACTTCCCAACTTCAGGGAACTTCTGTTGGATTTCACCTTCAGGAAAACATGATCACCCACTTTAAAATCCATGTGGGTTCTTCCTTTGTCTTCATAGCTTTTCTACTTGTCTTGAGCAACATTCAAATTCTTCTTAATTTGCAGCATTTGTTCTTCCATTTCCTTGAGCAACTCTGGCCCAACCACTGCTCTATCCGCTGGGTTGTCCCAACTTACTGGGGTGTTGCACTTTCTTCCATAAAGTGCTTCAAATGGGATCATATTCAGTAATTCTTGACACCCATTGTTGTAGGAAAATTCTACCAAGTGTAGATAATCTTCCCATTTAGATGGTTTGTTCATCACATACATTCTTAACATATCTTCTATCACTTGATTTACTCTTTCTGTTTGTCCATCAGACTCAGGATGATAAGTTGTGCTGAAGTTCAGGTTCATTCCGAACCCCTTGAATAATCCTCTCCAAAATTTTGAGGTAAAATTTGGGTCTCTGTCAAACACAATTGTCTTGGGAATGCCATGCAAGCATGTTACTTCCCTCATATAAATATCAACAACTTCATTTTCCTTGTGAGTAGTCTTTAATGGAATAAAATGGGTGGCCTTCATGAGCTTATATACCACCACCATGATGGAATCATGTTGTTTGTTTGTTCTAGGTAATCCTGTGATGGCATCCATTGTCACCACTTCCCATGTCCACTCAATAATGGGTAATGGCTGGAGAAACCCAACTGGGTGTCTATGCTCAACCTTGAACCTTTGACACTCCAAACATTTAGCTATGTACTCTGCAATTTATTTCTTCATACCTGGCTAATAACATTGGCTCTTGACTGCTAAAACTATTTTCTTATATCCAGGGTGTACCACATAAGGTACAATATGCATCTATTTTGAAATCGCACTCCTCAATTAGTGAGAAATTGGTCCATAAACTTTGTTTCTGTACAAGAGAATTCAATCAATTCCCAATTCATAATCTTCAGCTTTTTGCTGCATTTAACTTGCTGCAATTTAGTTACCAACGCCATGTACTGCAAATCAACTTTTGCAACCTCATAAATTATGCCCTTAAGATCCATCTGATACATGCTAATGGTTGTAGCATGCAGTTCATGCACTCTCCTGTTGAGTGCATCAACCGCCTTGTTCTCCTTTCCTTTGATGTTCTTGATATCAAAGTCATACTCACAAGGGAATTCCAACCATCTACTCTGCCTAACATTCAAAGTAGGTTGATCAAACAGGTACTTCAGACCATTATGGTCTGTCCTCAACTCAAACCTCTTTCCCATGAGGTAGTGTCTCCACTTCTTCAAAGCATGCACTATGGCTTCCAACTCCAAATCATGAGTGGTAGAGCGCCTTTTGTGCTCTTTCAATTTTTTGGACTCGAAACATATCACAAATCCACTCTGACTAAGGAATCCGCCAAGTCCTTCTTTGCAGACATCTATGAAAACCATGAAATATTCATCTGGATCTACAATCTTCAAAATTGGAGCACTGGTTAACATCTACTTCAATTGTTGGAAGCTCTTTTCACATTCTTCTGTCCATTGAAACTTATTCCCCTTCCTTTGCAAGGAAGTTATGGGGTGAGATATTCTCAAAAACCCTGTAATGAACCTTATATAGTATCTAGCTAGACCCATGAAGGATATGAATCCTATCACATTATTAGTTGTTGTCCACCCTTTAATGGCCTCAATCTTTTCAGGGTCCACTGCTATCCCTTCTTCATATATGATATGCCCCAAATAGTGAATTATGTTTTGATAAAATGAGCACTTGATCAATTTGGCATACAACTGATTTTCTCTCAGCGCTTGTAGCACCATCATCAAATGATACTCACGATCTTCTTCAGACTTGGAATATAAAAGGATGTCATCCAGAAAAACAATCACAAACTTGTCTAAATATTCTTGGAAAACACCATTCATTAAGCACATAAAAACAACTAGTGCATTTGATAACCCAAATGGCACCATTGTGAACTCATAATGAACATACCTTGTCTTGAAGGTGGTATTGTTAATGCCTTACTATCTAATCCTCACCTGATGGTATCCTGATCTAAGATATATCTTTGAAAATATCATAGCGTCCTTCAATTGATCGAAGAGATCATCAATATTTGGTATAGGATACTTGTTATTTATAGTTAGTTTGTTCAACTATCTCAAATTGATGCACAATATCAATGTCCCATCTTTCTTTTTCACGAACAAGACTAGGGCATCCCAAGGTGACACACTTGGGCGTATGTACCCCTTCTTTAAAATTTCTTCCAAATGGATTTGCAACTCCTTTGGTTCTAGTGTACTAATTATGTAATAATTTTTTTATACTAGATCTGCTCCAGGCATTAAATTAATAGATAAATCAATATCCCTCTTTGGAGGTAGTCCTGGTACCTCCTTGAACACATCTTCAAAATCTTCTAGGATCTCATTATCCTCAAGATTTGGCACCTTATCCTTATATTCTTCCTCCATATGGGCTGCAAATATTTGAAATCCCTTCCTGTAACACTTCTTTAGTTGCATTGGTAAGATTTCTCGGATAGTAATTTCCCTAAGAATTCCTTGGACTACTTTCCAATTTCCTTCCTCATCCAATTAAGTGAATGCCTTCTTATGTTAGTCTAATAAGGCATGGTGTTTGTCCAACCAATCCATACCAATTAGGAAATCATATCATCCCAAAGGAAATATGTTCAAATCTTCCTTGGTACTCATTCCATTCATTCCCACTGGACATGATTTAACCAACTCAACAACCTTCCTCTTGGCTTCTGTAGCCAGCTATACCAACCAATATTTCTCATGCTTTCTTCTTGGAAAAAAAAATCTTTCCACAACTTTAGGATCTATGTGACTATGACTAGCTCCTGAGTCAATTAAAATAACAAAGGAATGGTTATTGATCATACCTTCAACTTCAATCATGTGTGATTGAAACTCAACTTGATTGTTGTCTAGGGTTGCATAGATTCCTGGTACTCTTGTTTCCATGTCCTCCACTGTTTATTCTTGTTGAAAATGGTGAAAAGCTCTCTCCTTGTCATTTCTATGAGGGAAATATCTATACCTATGATCTCCATTACATCCCCAACATTGCATAGTTTTTTTCCTTGGCCTTTTTCGACCTACTTCAGCCATCCTAGGCTCCCTCAAAACTAGTTTTCCTTGAGGACTATTTCTGAAAAATGGTGGCTTGTTCCCCCTTTTCCTCTGCTCCCTCTTAAAATTCCTCTTGTCTTCCCAAGATTTTTGGAAAGTAGGATTTCCTTTTTGTTGATCATACAAGAATTTTTCTCTCCTTATAGTTTCTTCTAGAGTCTTAGGATCATCATGTTGGGCCCTTCATTTTTGGATAAGGAGTTGCGCAAGAAGGAATAGAGTCTCAGTTTTGTCCTAGTACGAGTTGCACAAGCTACAAAAAAGTTGGATAGCAGAGCAAGGAGAAGAAACATAAATCATTTGCGAAAAGGACAATGCATTGCCAACAAAGAAAAATCAGTTGCAATAGAACAAGAAAGCGTGCAAACCTAATACAAAAGACATGACTCAGATTATATATAGGGATGAATACATTTGAAAAAGGGTTGTTGTTGTTGATTTTGGTTGGGTTTTGTTAGGATCTCAAGTGCAAGGTTTGGTCATAATTATTTTCTATTGATGAGAAGTCATATTTTGAGTCTGTAACGTAATTTTTATACCATTTTGGGAGTTAGAGCTCGACGACGTGAGTCCAGAGCTAGGAGTCTATAACAAAGCGTTAATGTGTATCTCTAAGATTGTAATGGAGAACGACCTGAAGATTGTTGATACTAAGAGGGGGTGAATCAGTGTCAAGTACAATTTAAAACCTTTTTCAACTTATTCTTAAACCATTCAAATATATCCAATGAGAAATGAACAATAGTATAAGAGTTACACCAATACACCACAATACACCATGCACAATATATGAGAAATAATCAATAGTTATTGTTCAAGGGAAGTAATGAATTCCAAAGGTAGCTATAGCTTCCAAATGTAAAGGGAGGGGTAAACCTCCAAGAGGAAGATACAATCCTCCAATATCAAGAGAGAGTTGAACTCTCCATCCTTTCCCCTTCCTTCCACCCAATAATATATGAGAGATAATAAAACTTTACATTAAATCATCACCATCAACCAATCATTACATAGAACCTGATAATGCTTCCTGAGACTTCTTCAATTTCCACAATTCTTCAATTCTTGGAGTACTCTTATCCTGTAGATAATATTAATCAATGTATTCTCTGAAACTCCTCCAATTTTCACTCCTTTAATCCTCCCCAAAAGGAGGTTATAGAAAGAATGGTAGACTTTATTCAATTCTGGTCTATTCAGAATACCCAACTTGTACAGCATGCACCGCGCTCAATATTTAACATACGATTTTGAAACTTTCACAAAAGAAACCATAGTTCGTACTCTTTCCAATGGAAGTGGTCCCACTTCATTTAAATTCTGTATGAAAAATTTATGAATGTTTTACCCGAAACACTTGTTTATTGACTAGCTTCAGGACTAGTCAGAAACCCTATCTTCCACAAAGTGTATCTCCATAATTATAGCGAATAAAGAGCTGAAATTTTTACCAAAGGTACCTTGATATGTCTTCTAAATACTATAGCGATTTCTCCATCTGAATCGTTCTAGAAAAACAGTTATAGCAAAAATGGTAAGATGATATGAAAATAACATACCTTAGAACACATCACCAAAATACTTCATCCTCCCTTGAAATCTAGCCTTCTTTTCTTCTTATTACCTATGAAATTCGACTTGTATCAAATGAATGTATAATGATTCTTATTTATACCATTTATGTCACTTCCTTTTAACATTAGGGCTGACCTGACACTTTCTTATTTTGTAATTATTTTCTTTAATTATCTTCAGGGCCTACATGTACTTCCTTCTTCAATTCACTTTGTCATCTTCAAAAATTCATTTCTCCTCAACCATGAG
>ML820646.1:64349-76689 GCA_009831015.1 Picea engelmannii
TGTCACTTCCTTTTAACATTAGGGCTGACCTGACACTTTCTTATTTTGTAATTCTTTTCTTTAATTATCTTCAGGGCCTACATGTACTTCCTTCTTCAATTCACTTTGTCATCTTCAAAAATTCATTTCTCCTCAACCATGAGGATCCACGTGACATGCAACATACCATCGGAAACAACATGATGTATACTATCCATCCATGGGTGTTGTATCTGTATGTTCATTTTCCTTCATGTCCAAATACCTTCATCAATCTTGCGGTCCAAAACCCATGACTAGGGTTGACATCAATGACAACAACCAATCTTCCAACAAAGATAATATATGAATAAGGATCCAAAATTTCAAAATATGTTGTGTCTTTATGTGTTTATCCTTATGCATTGTATCTTTAAAGTACTTATTTATGGTTCATAAGTTCCACATGATTCCTTTGTGTTTGAATGCTTTTCTGCAACATAAGTAGTTCCAACTCTTGGACATATGAGTTCATATATGTTATGTAGCTAGATGTCTTGTGCAAGAATAGGATGAATCTGGATGATTTTGTGAATCCTCCAAAGTATTTTCCTTTCCCTTCCCTATCCTTTTGTCTCAGCAACACTTCGGGTGAGACTTCTTCTCTTCGAAGGAGATGAAAATGCCAGTGCTCTAGATTACTTAGTACCTTTTGTTGGTAACCTAAGAAGGACCCTGGTCTGATCAAACTTGCGCCAACAAAATGTTTTCGTTGTCGGGACGTACGTTTAAAAGGGAACCTGTAGGGAGGATGCTTCCATGGATTCACATTTATAATATTGACCATTGGTGGGATAGAAAATGTGATGCCTTCATATGGAAAGAAGTAGAGCTAAGGGGAAAATCTATGAAAGATACTTGGGACATAGTGTTTTACTCAGAAAGATCAAGCGACCAGTACGCGATATTATGGGTTAAGTTCTTGGAAGAATTTTTCCACTAGATAGATAGGCTCCAAGAAGCTCCAGAGTTCCAATAACGAGTCAAGAGGAAATGTACTTGGGATACATAAAATATTGGATTACTTCATCGACTAGATTGTCCAGTCACGTGGGCGATTGATTTATGGGTCAATACCACATTAGAAGGATACATTATTGAGTTTGCAACCGAGAATCACCAATATTTTTCATGAGCAAACGTGGATTTCAATAAAGACACTAGGGGAATACTGCTGAGATAACTCCCCATGTGGATGAAAGTTTTCTTTATGGAAGAGGGGATGTTGACTATTTCCCCAACTATGATGGTAGCGTAAACATCCTTGCTTGGGGTAGGGAAAGGTTGGTGTAGAGTCATGGACTGAGAGAGGAGAAGGGTTCTTTGATAAGCAAGGGGGAAACATTAAGAAATGGAATCAAGAGATGAGTGAGCCTTGAAAATAGCCGCCATAGTTGAGAAATGGTGGCGCGACAAGATTAAGAAAGAAACAATATAGTCCGAGAATTTACGGAAAGAAGTCGGACCAGGAGAAGTAGAGGAAAGACAGATGGAAGAGTTGAGGAATATGAGAAGAAAGGAAAGACTGGCCAATCAAATATTAAGTGAGAGAGAAGCTCAGAGAGAAAGAAGTCCTCGGGAGGGTGGACAAGAAGGAGAATGTGTAGAAGCAAGAGAGGAGGAAGTCAACATGGATCTTGAAGAGGAAAGAGAATATTCAACCCTGATGACAGGAAATATCGAGAATTTGGCTAAAGAGACTACTCCATAGGAAGAAAACAAGACCCTGTAGATCAAACAAAACTGCCCCAAAGATAGTGGCACCAGCCCCGAATCGCCCATACCCAAAGTGTCTTCTATACTAGTGGTAATTTCGATACTATCCTCTTATGCTAGTTTTGTTCCACTACAATTAGTTAGTCAGTCACATCTAGTAAGTTCGAGTAGGAGGATATTGGGATCCCCTGGTAGATCGCAAGCAGGATTGTTAGGTTTCATTTTAATAGGAGCAACAAGATCGATAATGGTTGGTCATGCAGGAGGTTTGATTTCCCGATACCCAGAATTCTGAGGTAAGGGATATAAACATGTTGAGCAGCATTGGTTCTTGTGCAAAGAAATCTGGAGATCTAGAGGGAATCTGCATGAGAATAAGTTTGTTGAGTTCCAGACTACCTTGAGAGGTCGCGCTCTCAAATGGTACATGAATATTATTGAGCCAGGAGTGCCAGGAATGCAAGGTCAAGCATTCACACTTGGCTAGGTATTGACAAGGTTCATAGCGGAGTTTAAGCTACCTCAGTTAGAACAACAAGCTTTGTCTGAGTTGTGCGAGATCCAACAAAAGGAAGGTGAATCAGCCTGGGAATACAATAATAAGTTTAAATATGTTAGAGGGAGGTTAGCACATCCAATCCATGAGGAACATCAAAGAGAATGGTACATTCATGGATTGCTACCTCTGACACAGATTCCGCTAATGCAACAACAAATAGCCACTTTGATAGATGCCTTGGAACAATCGATGAATATTGAGGCCATGGCGGGGTATCCCAGGAGCCTTTGAGTTACCAGACCCCCAGCATATGCAAATCTGGTGCAACTACAAGGGAAAATATAAGTTCTTATAGAAAACATTCAAGAATTGACGATACCTAGACCAGGACGACCGTAGGTCTGGCGCACCGGATGTTATACAAAAGGCCATCTGGTGAATGAATGTCCACTGAGGGGAATTGGACCTCCTAAGAATCCGATGGGACCCTCTCTAGGACCCATGGGAGGAGTTGCGCAATTGTCTACAAATTTACCATTTCATAACCCCACCCCATATCATGCTTTTCCAGGGAGCTAAGCAGCACCAACAGTTGAGAATTGCGAGATTTGGTGAATCCATGGCCATGGGACGAGACAATGCCCCATCATGTAGAAATATATGACAGTACCACATACCGTACAATGTGATTTATGCTTATATACAACACATACTATGAAACAATGTAGAGCGTTGGATGCACTTGTAGACAGGTTGGACCAAACAACATTCAGGGTGAATGAAAACCCTCAGGGACCGAGAAGAGGTCGTGCAGGTGGAGTCACAGGAGACTTTAGAGGATGAAGAAATGGTGGAAGAGGACCAAGTAGATGTTATAACTATGATGATCAAGGCCATATGGCTAGATACTGTCCTCATTTGAGGCGACCATGGTGCTCTCATTGCAGAACCAATGGGATTGCAACTAAAGAATCCCCTGAACTAATTGCAAAATGGGAAGATCGGGTACGTCAACAAGGAACTAATCTTATTAGTTCAAAAATCAAGAGATTTATTAAAGGAAAATTTCCCAACCTCAATATCGTTACTCGAGGAGGAGAAAAGACAAGAGTTGATGCTGATAATCTACCTTAGATCTAAAAAGCAACACCTAAAGAAGACAAGTATGACCCTCTAAAACAAAAAAATTTCTTTAAAAATTCCATAAAAGTATTTCAGAATATCCCTAGCCCTGAGATGCAAGAGAAACACCCACAACCTATTGCTTACCCTAATATTGTGCAAGTCCCCGCTTCACCCCCTGCACCCACAAAGGCTGTAGTCACACTGAGACAACCTGAGAAACCTCATAATGTAGTTGACCTTTGGTTTCAATTATTCTATGATATTATCAGGAATGACCAGTTAACAGATAAGCTGTGCAATGTGGTATACGTAGTTTTAGAGAACGAAGAACCCACAAAAGAAAGAATAAGGACTAATCTTCCTAAGAAGAGTACTCAGAGGGTGCAGAGAAGGAAAGTACGAATTGGAAAAGAATTTAGACTAGTATCCCAGTTAGATGAATTTGAGATTAAGGATGTCATGTTGGATCTAGGATCCGATGTGAACATTCTTCCTAAAAATACTTGGGAAGCCTTAGGAAAACCCCAGTTGACATAGTCCCCAATCTAGCTAAGGATGGACAACCAATATTGTATTTTCCCCATAGGAAGACTGGAGAGCATGGAAAAATATGTTCTGGGAGTGAAGATTATAGTTGACTTTCAGGTGATTGAGATCATGGGGATAAGGACCCTTACCCTGCACTACTTGGGATTGATTGGGCCTATGACAACTATGTAGTGATCAACCTAAAGAAAGACACCATGAAATTTGAGGCAGATGGAATCAAGGTAGTTCAACCCTTGGATCCATATGTAGGCCCCAAATACATAGATCCAATAGACAACAATATGGATGGAGAATAATTGGATCAGTTTTACATTGTAACAACAGGAACAAGGGAATATTACATAAATCATATTGTTGATGGATCGATAAGTTGGAGGTGTATACAGTCAGCGTATGAAGATTTATAATTGGAATTTGATAGTTGGAAGAAAGGATCATATGAAATATTCTCAAGGAGATTCACAACTATCAGAGAAAATAGATGGGTTGGGATTGAGGTCAGAGACCACCCAGTATATGATGGTACCTCATGACTTGACAGTTTTCTGTTCAGCATGGAAGAAAAGGTAGTGAATGATCAAAGGGTATCAGTACTAGATTTATCCCTACAAGACACCCCTGCCAGATGGTGGGCAAATCACAAATCCTTAGTCATAAATTGGGACAATGTGAAGCAAGCTATCAAGTATAGGTTTTAGAATAAGGATCATTTGGAATCAGAGAGGCAGACGAATTTCCAAGTTGTGCAACTATTCAACTGAGAATCTGATCCTAGAGCACATATTGAATAGTGTGTGACATAGTGGAAAGCTACAGAAATACCCTCTCGCTTCTAGGTTTAGGTATTTCCCCACTTGCTAGGTCGAATCCTGAAAGCTTGGTTCATATGTGAAGAAACAAGAAGACAGACTAGCAACTGGAAAACATTGGCAGATCACTTTTGCATGGACTTCTCGTTTACAAGTAAGTACCCTGAACTTGAAGTAGTCCTGCAGAGAATTAAAGAATTTCTTTTTACAGACAATAGTAATCAGAAATCAAACCTAGTGGTATGTGAAAAACATAGTCGAGAACTTCATACTAATATTCACCTAACCTTAGACAAGAAACCTATAGAATGTTATAAAATTTCCAGCGATTTAGAAAGCCCATATGATTTATAGGAATTGAGAAACCTAGCCATTAAAGAGACAGAACGGAACAGAGAAATCCAGAACATCATACCCAGTCAGACTGATATTTCCTATAATCACCCGTTAAAGTTGTGAAAAGTCAATATAGGGACCACAAAGAAACATAAGATAGCTATGGTGGGAGATTACTGGGATGAGAAAACTAGTCAAGAAATACAGAGTTTGTTGCGGGAATATGAGGATTTGTTCCCAAAGACCTTTTCAAAGTTAAAGGGTTTCAAAGGAATTATGGGAGAAATGAAAATTGAATTAAAACTAGGATAAAATCCCATGAGGCATAAAACATACCGCCTCAACCCTAGATTAAAAGAGAAGGTTAAGAAGGAGATAGACAAGATGTTTTAAGCTAGACTTATTTTTGTAGTGGAAGAAGCAGAATGGGTTAGCCCATTAGTCATTTAGAGAAAGAAAGGCACAGAGGATGTCGAGGTCTGTGTGGACTATAGAAGCCTTAACTTTGCCTATGTGAATGACCCTTTTCCAACACCTTTTACTATTGAGGTGCTATAATAGGTTGTGGGGAAAGAAGCGTACTCATTTACAGATGGATTTTCAGGTCACCACCAAGTCATGATTGCCAAAGAGGACAAAAAGAAGACCAGATTCATAACAAAATTGGGGTCTTTTGCATACAATGTGATGTCATTTGGATTAAAGAATGCCCCTGTAGTTTTCTCTAGGATTGTAATAGAAGCTTTCAGAGAGTTTATTCACAATTTTATAGAATTTCATATGGATGACTGGATGATATATAGTCTAATCAAGGAATATGTAGCGTTGTTACGTCTGATTTTTGACAGATGCAAAGAATTGCAGATATCATTTAATATTAGAAAGTGTATCTTTTGTGTATCACATGGAAATTTGTTGGGCCACATAGTATGTCGAGAGGGAGTACAGGTAGACCTAGCCAAAGTTGTGGTTATTGTAAATATTTCATCACCTACGAGTGCTAAGTTGTTGCGCTCCACGCTGGGACACACAGGATACTATCGTGGGTTCATCAAAAGATATGAAAACATTACTACACCTTTTCAAAATCTATTAAAAAAGGCCAAAATGCTCCACTGGACTCCAAAATGTGATAAAGAGTTTGAGACCCTAAAGGAGAAGCTCAACACAACACCGATTATGATATTCCCAAACTGGAAAAATGAATTCCACATCCACGTAGATGTTGCAGGTATTTCTTTAGGAGATATCTTAGCACAACCCAGAGATGGAGCCATGGATCATCCTCTCTATTTCGTAAGGAGGAAGTTGTCACAAGATGAGAATAACTACACAACGACATAAAGGGAGGGTTTAGCCATGATTTATGCTTTGCGGAAATTTAGACATTATTTGTTAGGTTCTCATTTTAATTTATTTACTGATCATTCTGCATTGAAATATCTAGTTAACAAGCCTATGTTGGAATGAACAATTTGTATATGATTGCTTCTATTTCAAGAATTCTCTTTTGAAGTAATTATTAAGCCTGGAAGATTCAACGTAGGGACGGATCACCTGTCTAGATTAGATTAAGGGGAAAGTGGCTATGCAGTTCATGATCAGATCCCATATGCATATATGTTTTGGGTTGAAGCCATACCAGATTACCTGGAAGACATAACAATCTTCTTAAGTACAGGAGCCTGCCCAGAAACATATTTCACAACCCAGAAACGGCATATGGTTATTAGAGAAACAAAATACTAGTTGATCACAGGACAAATGTATAAATTGGGACTAGATAGTATCCTTATAAGATGTGTCTTGGATCATGAAAGATTGGATATACTATGGGAATTCCATAGTGGATTTGTGGGAGGTCATGTAGGAGGAAAGGCCACCGCGCAGATAATCCTCCAAGCTGAACTTTGGTGGGCAATGCTCTTCAAGGAGGCAAAGGTATATGCTAGATCATGTGATGTTTTTCAAAAAGTGGGTAAGTCATCACGACGAGATGAATTACCACTTCAAATAGTTTGAGCTCTACAGGAATTTGAGAAGTGGTTGGTTGACTTCATAGGGCCGGTCAACCCCATAGCTAAGCATTCAAAGGTTAGATACATTATTACCGCAACTGACTACCTTACACGTTGGGTGGAGGGAGTAGTTGTTCAGGACTGCTTGACCAATATGGATGCTAGGTTCATTTTTTAGAATATTGTCACTCGATTTGGATGTCGTAGGAGTCTAACTAGTAATCAAGGAGCTCATTTTATTAGCAGCACTATAGCAAAGTTTACAACAGAGTTCCTGATCCAACATCACAAAAGCAACCCCTACCACCCGCAAGCCAATGGAATAGTAGAAGCGTTCAACAAAATTCTGGAGAGAGGGTTAACAAAGGTCTATTGCACAAATTAGGAAGATTGGGATGACAGAGTTCCAGCAATACTATGGGCTTATAGGAACACCACAAAGAAACTCCATAAGTACAAGCCATTTCAGATAGTTTATGGGAAGGAGGTTGTGGTGCCTGTAGAATTCATCACTCCAAGTTTGTACATTGTACAGAGAACCCATATGTCATAGGAAGAATCAGTTGTGCAGAGACTCGTGGAGTTACAAGAACTTGAAGAGACCATATTTTTAGCAGACTTCCATTAGTCAGTTGAGAAATCAAGGCAAAAAGCTTGGCACAACAGACACATTAAGAATAAACTATTTGTGCAAGACAAGGTTCTACTCTATGACAGTCAGTACCAAAAGCATCCCAACAAGTTGTGCATGCATTGTTTGGGACCATTTATAGTTGTGGAGATTCGACCTTTAGAAGCAATTAGACTTGCAGAACTGGATGGTATGTTGCGGCCAGGATGGGTGAATGGCGCTCGCCTAAAACCCTATATGTCTCAGAATTGAGCAAAAAGGGTTGTTTCTCTAGTGTGAAGGAGCGTGTATAGTAGTTAGATTTGATTTTTATGCAATTTTTGTAGTTTCAACCACGATGGATCTGTTGGATCAACCACATAAATTTGACGAAATTCAACAAGTGGACAATGAGTTGAACGCCCTATTTGAGGTGCAATCCGTAGCTCAGAAGGAGTTGTGCGACTTTCGACCTGTCATTCATACATTTTATATGTAGATGCATCAATTTTATGCAACAACATATTTTGAATGGAAATCATTGGTTGCATTCAAGCCCAAGTGATGCATTATAGAGGCAACCCAACAGTTCGTTGCCGAGGTCTCACTCCTTTCTAGGAAATGGTAGGATAAGGTCAGAAGCTTTCAAGAAGTGAAAAAGCGGGCCTTGGAGTTGGTCCTAGAGTTGGCCCCTTCATTTGAAGAGCAAGAAGAATAAAAAGTGCAAGAAGAAGAGAAAAAGAAAGAGGAAAAGGAGGACAAGGGAAAACAACAGTTGCTCCTGGAACCTGCGGAAGACTCAAGTACTTGACTCGAGGGCGAGTCAAGGTTTGTGGTCGGAGCCCATTGTGCCTTGTTTTTTGGATAAGGAGTTGTGCAAGAAGGACTATAGTCCCAATTTTTTCCTAGTACCAATTGTGCAATATGCAAAAGAAGCTGGATAGTAGAGCAAGGAGAAGCAATAGAAATAATTTGAGAAAAGGATAGCGCAACGCCAACAAAGCAAAAGAAGTTGCAACAGAACAAGAAAGCATGCAAACCAAATCCAAAAGACACGACTTAGATTATATAGGGGGATGAATACAATTTAAAAAGGGTTGTTGTTGATTTTGGTTGGGTTTTGTCAGTATCACAAGTGTAAGGTTTGGTCATAGTTATTGTCTACTTCTGAGAAGTCATATTTTGAGTCTGTAATGTAATATTTATACCATTTTTGGAGTTATAGCTTCACGACGTGAGTCCAGATCTAGGAGTATGTAATAGAGATTTACTGTGTATCTCTAAGATTTTAGTGGAGAAAGACCTAAAGATAATATATGAAGAAGGATCCAAAATTTCAAAATATGTTGTGTCTTTTTGTGTTTATCCTTATGCATTGTATCTTTACAATACTTCTTTATGGTTCATAATTTCCACATGATGCCTATGTGTTTGAATTATTTTCCGCAACATACATAGTTCCAGTTCATGCACATATGAGTTCAGATATGTTCTGTAGCTAGATGTCTTGTGCAAGAACAAAATGAATCTGGAAGGTTTTGTGAATCCTCCTAAGTATTTTCCTTTCCTTTCCCTATCCTTTTTTCTAGCAGCGCTTTGGGTGAGACTTATTCTATTTGGAGGAGATGAAAATGACAACGCTCTAGACTACTCAGTACCTTTTGTTGGTAACCTGAGAAGGACCCTGGTCTGATCAAACTTGCACCAACACATCATATTGGTTTTTATCACTGATGAAAGATGGCAGCCCACTTAGATATCTCTGAGTCTTGACTACCTCATCCTTAATGAAAGGGACATACTTCAACATCTCTAGAAATCTCCTCTCATAATCATCTTTAGTCATTCTACCTAGTTTAAGTTCAAATAACTCTTTCATCTTCTTGTCATAGTATCTCTTGGCTAAGTACTTATTTTCAAAATGTTTCTTGAATTCCTTCCAAGTCACATTTTTCTCCTTGAGGCACTGTACTTGGACCAATTGATCCCACTATATGGATGCCTTTCCTTTAAGTTGGTAGATGGAAATTCTTCCCTCTACATGAGAAGAGTAATTTTGCAATTGGAGGTACTTCCACATGCCTAGCAGCCATGTCTTGCCATCTTCATCCTTCTTATGCTCCCCATCAAAATTAGGAGGTTTGATCTTATTCATTTCTCCTTTCAACTCATCCAGAACAAACCTCCTATGTTTCCTAACAGGGGATGCAATTGAGCTACTGAGTGATCTCCTATGGGAATTCTTTTGGGAGTGATGGTGATGCCTACTACCACTCCTTTATCTTCCTTTCTTCTCAGGGGTCCCGTGACTTTCTGATTTGCTAGAGCCACTCTCTTTATCCAACTTCTTTTCAATTCTTTCCAGGCTCCTCATTAACTTCATATTGAAGTCTTCCTGTTTCTCCTTGTCTCTCTTAAGTCTTTCATTATCTTCCTGGTGAATTTGGACATCTTTTTGAAAATTCTTAATGATGTTCATCAACTCACTTCTTTGTTTATTTCTTCTCCATGCCCATTTTATTTTGTTCCTTCAATTCCCAAATGGAAATCCATTCCTCTAATTTGATCCTTTGGATTGTAAGCATCCTATGATTCCTCCATTTCTCTTCACTAGGTAACAATTCTATTTGGTTATGACAATTGGTAATGCTTCAAAAATGTGCAGACAACCGGATTTTGTCAGGATATCATTCTTTAATAATTTTCCAAAGTAACTTAAACAATCCGATTCAATCAAAAGAACATCAAACTCTATTTTCAACAGTTCTGTGTTGATCAAGAATCCCCACGATTCTATCTATAAGACCTTCTTTGTTCCACAACAATTCACCTTTGGGTGATAGCCCCTTTTTCTTCAGTCCTTAACTTGCATGTGACCACGGCTAGGACCAAGTGCTAAACCAATAGGTCCTTACTCCACACTTCGAATTTTTGAGCTTTGGGTATTTTCAACTCACCATAATGTCAATCTCTCAATCTCTAAACTCACGAAGTTCATAGCTAACGTGAGAGGAATCAATGGTCCCCTCTCTCTACCAAAATCAATGACCACAATTAGATCCGGGACTACATGCTTTAGGATTCTGTTATCACTTTGTAAATTCCCAGAGGTTGTATAAAGGGAATAAATAATTTACAAGAGGTAACCTTAACCAACCACTTCGAAACTGGGATCTATCCCTGCCAGTTTCAGAGAGGGATCTCTCTGTAAGATTTAGATTTGTTTGGATTTTTCAGGTTTTAGGCTAGTTATAAAGAAAAATACCCACTTGTTTGTGTTTTTTGAATAGACTGGCTGAATGTCATTTACGCTTCCATTGGGCTATGGGGTCTGTTTCATAAAAAGGAGATCAAAGGAAAGCTTTTAAAATATTCGTTTTACAGGGTAAGGAAATGCAATTTGTTGGATCCTTTTAGAAATAAAATGATGGATTTGAAGAAAAGGTGAGATATCAGTTTAAAACAAAGAAGCAATTAAGAATTTCTTTGTTATAGCATTAGAAAGAAAACATATAAATCTGTAAAAGATTAAGAACAGAGTACACCATGGCAAATTCTGCAACTTTAACTTCTTTTAGAGATTAGATTAGAAAACAACATGATAACTGAGAAAGAAAACTTTTACGAAGACAGATAAAATTTCACCAACAATTAACACGTGGGAATCCTGTGAAATGTCTCCTTGTATTACTGGAATGATCTCTTTGAAAAGAATACAGATTACAACTTGCTCGAGCATAAAAATCAACCCTGAGAAATTCAAAGTTTGAAGTTATAATAAAGATTACAAACGATTCTGTCATCAATGATTAGGATGTGGTAGATGCTATTTTTAACTATCTAGATAACAAGATGCAAAAATATGGGAACTGATGATGATGTGTCGAATATCTCATGTTGATTTTGGGGAAGACTGTTGGTGAGTCATTCATATGACTTTGACTGCACTGGATGCTGACTTGGATAAAATATTTATCTTTATTTGATCAATTCACACAACTCTTTCCATCTCTGTGTACCGGGGATGGTAGCTTTCAACAGTCGGCATTAGATTTCATCCATATCGGTATACTTAGAAAAAGTCAGCTTGGTGAGGAAAATGTACTTGACTTCGTGTTGTATGCTGAGGTCAGGTTGCAAAGTCTCCAAGAACACTTTTCCTTTGATGTTGCCCTGTATGCCTAAAAACTTGGAACTATCTTTGGCCATGGTGGCAATCTTTTCCTTATAATCTGACAAAGTCATCAATTTATTATTGAGGACAAGTAAACCAGGAAGGCCTTTTTTATGTAAGGCCTCAATATTGCTAAAAAATCTCTGAACCCCAATGTCCATGTTCTGAAATTTCTCCTCCAACTGCAACATTAATCCTCTCTTGGTCAACATTCTTTTGACTTCAAGGATAGTTTATGTCATGTCTTCAACTTTTAGGTCTTCAAGCTCTTCCTTGGTTTTTGAATTCAAAAACTTGATGATCTCGTTGGTTGTCGAGAGCATCTCACCGAGCTCTATTCTTATCCTTTCAATGGCCCGCCTACTCTTTAACACCATATCATGTTGCTCGAACATGATTTTCACCATGGGCCAAATTTCATTTATGGATTTTGAGATATCGGTCCATATATTTTCCTTAGCCTCTGCTAATGTCTTACCTGCCACT
>ML820646.1:79625-92227 GCA_009831015.1 Picea engelmannii
ATCGGGGTGGTATAGAATCTCTTGCGGACCGTTGATTTGTGCACTGGTGGGGAAACTATAGATCTGAGCATACATTTTAATTACCTTTTCGGACCCCCCCCCCCATTGTTAAAGGTCGAACGATCGGGGGGGTCCAAAGTATTTTCCGAGTTGTAGATCTGGGTGCCAATAGCTCATTCATAGATCTAGGCTTGATCTTTAATCTCCAGGGTGCAATTCAATATATGATGCAAAACTTAGGCTTAATGATTTTTTATGGGTATTGCGCGCTGCTCCTCTTTCTTTTTATCACCATGGGGTTAGAAAAACATTTCATCATAAAAAATCATGCATTTTTCATCGATCATTTTACATATTTTATTGAAAGGAAGCTGACTAACCTATGTCCTAACCTACTCATTTGCACCTTTAGCCCAACTTAGACTGTTGGACTAAGAAAATACTCTACCTAGGGGATATTTGACCAAGATTAGACAGTTTGGTCAAATTTATTCACTAACTAACCTGGTTACTTGGCTAAGGTTAGACAGTTTATCCAAGCTTATTCACTAATCCTAGATACTTAAATTTAAAAGACTTGGCCATGTTTACATTGTATGGATCAAGTCATTGTCATTTCATGGCGCTTTATCCATTTTCTTTTATGCCTTCTTTTATTTTTCTCATTTTCTTTCTTTTTTCTTTTCTTTTATTTTAGAATACAACAATATCTGCTAGCCTAAAACACTAAAGGAACAAAATCAAAATCAACAATTGATTCTATAAATTATAGGGTTATAATAGTGGCTCTGCCTGGGGATGGTATCCTCCTTGTGAGATGCCAAAAATATTGTTTCTTGTTGTTTTGAAAAACTTCCTTTGGAGTTTTTTCTGTTATCTGACTTGCTTTATTTTGAAAATTTTGATGGTATTATTGAATGTCGTAGGGCCTTCTCTGCGAGATTCAAACATATGAACAACAACACCTACACACAAATGCCTGCAAAACAAATGATATGTACAATGGAAAAGGGATGGTGGTCTCTCTATTGAGGCAGAATATAATGCTTCAGCATCCTGCCATTTACATCTCCCACTGGCAGGTCTGATCCATCCATATTATTAAGAAAGAAAGCATTATTTCCTCTATAGGCCTAAATGATGTAAGGACCCTTCCACAAACTATTGAACTTTCCATGTTTTCCTTTATCTTCATTTACGGAGTCCCATTTCAAAACTAGATCACCTAATTCAAAATTATCTTCTTTGGTTGTCTTATCATAAATATTTTTAACATTTTCCTGGATCAATTGAGTTCTATTGTTCACTTCTTCTCTAGATTGATGTAACTGAATCATTTGATTTATTCTTCTTTGAATATCATTAGGCTCTGCCTGAGCTTCCTACAATAATTTTATGACTGGAACTCGCAGAGAAGGAGGAAAAATCGCCTTAGTTCCATATACCAGTTGATATGGAGACATACCAATGGATCTTTTTGTTAATATTATGGTAGGTTCAGGAGGTATGAACCTCTATTGTGACCTATGATGAGATTAGAATATTTCGGAAGGAAGAAAAGAAGTAAAAGAAACCCTAGACGAGATGTCGGCTGTAGAAATATAATTAATATGAATTAATTAGTACCTAGAAGGAGAAGTCGGCCCCAGTAAGTCTGTCAGAACCACTATAAATACAGGGCACCAATTCTCATTATTCACATTCTCATAATTGCAGAGAGCCAGTTGTGTACACTGTAGTTGGCAGTTTTGTGCACAAGTTTCTGGGGAAGGTGTTACGCCAGTTTTCTGGGTGGGACTATCTGATCAGCTTTGGTTTCTATTATTGCTTGGTGCATTAGCCTTGCTTGGCTATTGATTGCTACCAATATTCTTTTGTTTCAAGGTCAAGGTGCTCGGAGGGTGGCTTCGGCCTATGGTTGGGTGACAAGGGTATTGTCAATGGTAAAATGAGCATAATCCTTCATATTCTAATAGGTTATGGGCCCACACCTCCTTCATTCATCCTAAACGCTAGAAGGAAGCATAGCCACTAGGATATTGAGCTCATTGGGGAACTGCTACTAGGGTTACTAGCAAGAGAAGCCTCCAAGACACTGCCGCTAGGGTTACTAGCATAAGTAGTTACAGAAACCCTAATCTCAGATCCGACACCTTGTGATGGAACATCATGCCCAAGAAGAATATATTCAGATGTGCCCTAACTCGACGCACCTCTTGTCTTTCTCAGAAGACAGAAGTGACGAAGTTGAAGTTTTGGATCAAGGCATGACCAATTACCAGTCAACCGAAGACATGAGTGAAATGATCAGTCTTTTACACTACTCAGCACTTACCGAAACGATTGAAGATGACATGTGGATAATCAATAGTGGAGCTTCTACGCACATGATGGGAAATCAAGACAGACTCTCAAATCTAAATGAGAAGAATACCTCATACAAGTTAGATCTTGGATACAAAACCACTTACCCTGTGGAAGGATTTGAACAAGTCTCCATCAAAATGAAAATAGGTAGCTATGTTCACTTAAGCAATGTTTTATATGTACCTGGTTTAGAAAAGAATATTACATCGATATCATTCCTAGAAGACAAAGGAAAAAAAATATCCTTCGTGGATGGAAAGGTGTTATCTTTGCATAAAGACTCCAACATAGAGAATGCTAGGGTTATCGAAGGTTGTGAAGGAAATCTATATAGACTACTAGAAAAGAATGAATAAGCTCTTGTACATGATGAAGTCAACCCTAATGAGCTTTGGCATAAAAGGTACGCTCACATCAACTATCAAGCATTACCTTTTCTCAGAAAGATGGTTGAAGGAATACTAGAATTGAAATCTACACATGAAGGAATCTGCAAGGGATGTGCCCTTGGGAAGAATATCAAGAAACCATTCCCAAGCAGAAACAACAAATCTAAGGAGATTCTAGATCTGATACATTTAGATTTTTGTGGTCCGATGCCAGTGAAATATCTATGAGGATATTCTTACTACGTAATCTTCATAGATGGATATTCAAGAAATACTTGGCTATATCTACTAAAGACAAAAAATGAAGTATTCAACAAGTTTCAAGAGTTCAAAGTAGAAATAGAAAACCTCACAAATAAGAAGATCAAGACGTTAAGAACCGATAATGGTGGAGAATACACATCAAAGGAATTTGTTGCATTCTGCAAATCGACAGGGATTAGGAGGGAACTGACTGTTCCTCATAATCCTCAACAAAATGGTGTAGCGGAAAGAAAGAACAGATCCATTGAAAAAACCGTAAAAGCCTTACTAAATGATCAAGGTCCATCCATGTTCTTATGGGGAGAAGCAACAATGACAACAATATATGTGTAGAACATAATTCCTCATCGTATATTGAAGGACATGACACCAGAAGAAACTTTCTCAGGTAAGAAACCTAATGTGGAAAATCTAAGAATATTTGGATGTCTTGTTTACTTTCACATTCCCAAGGACAAGAGGAATAAACTAGAACCTTTAGGAAAGAAAGGGATATTTGTGGGATACAGTGATTCATCCAAAGATTATAGAATATATATTCCAGAACAATACAAGATTGAAGTCAGCAGAGACGTAACATTCAATGAGAAGATGGCCTTCAAGAAATCCATAGAAGAAAATATAGAAGAAGAAGAGATTGAAGAACTTAACGAAGAAAGAACAGAAAACATAAATGACGAAAAGGAACTACCTGATCATCCTATGGAGCCATGTGAAAACATTGATTTAGATATCGTACCTAAGACCAAGAAAATACCATCTTGGCTTGAAGCTACCTTACAAGATGCTGAAAGACTCAAGGTTCCAGAAGGAACATTCAGAAAGAGTAAAAGACCTAAAAGATTCTCAAGTTATGCAACATACATGACGAAGCTTCTAGATGAAGAACCTACCACATTTGAAGAAGCAATTCAAAGAGGACAATGGAAAGAAGTTATAAAGGAAGAGCATCAATTCATTATGAAAAATGAGGTATGGGAAATTGTACCTAGACCTAAAGAAAAATCGATGGTAACTTCAAAATGGGTATACAAGATCAAGCATGCAGTAGACGAAAGCGTGGATAAATACAAGGAAAGATTCATAGCTAGGGGGTTCTCCCAGAAGGAGGGAGAAGATTATGATGAAACATTTTCTTCGGTGGTTAGATATACTTCCATCAGAGCTATCATATCTCTTGCTGCTTCCATGGGATGGAACTTACATCAGATGGATGTAAAGACAACTTTCCTCAATGGAGATATTGAAGAAGAAGTATATATTGAACAACCTCAAGGGTTTGAGGTACATTTCAGAGACACTCACATTTGCAGATTGAAGAAATCTCTATATGGACTCAAACAAGCTCCAAGGGCTTGGTATGCCATAATGGACAACTATCTAATGAGACTTGGTTTCTCCAAGAGTCATGAAGATCCAAACCTTTATTAAAAATTCATGGACAATGCACCTGTGATTCTACTATTATATGTTGACGATCTATTCATAATAGGTGAAGAGTCTCTCATTATCCAGTGCAAGAAGGAATTATCTTCTGAATTTGATATGAAAGATCTAGGTCTCATGCATTACTACTTGGGACTAGAAGTATGGCAGAAGCATGGTGAAGTATTCCTTGGACAAGGAAAGTACGCAATAAAGATCCTTCAAAAATTTGGAATGATGGATTGTAAGTCTATGGACACTCCTATGAATGCATTTATAAGAAAAGTGAAAGTTCCAGATTCTAATCTAGTAGTTCCATCTCTATATCAACAACTAATTGGGTCATTGATGTACTTGGTAAATACTCTACCAAACATTTGCTTTGTCGTGAATACACTATGTCAGTTCCAGGTGGAACCAAGACATGAGCATTGGATAGTTGCAAACCATGTATTAATATATATTTGTGTAACAATAAACTATGGTCTGAGATATACCACATCCAACAATATACAACTTCAGGGATTCACAGACTCAGATTGGGCAAGACGTGCATAAGATAGAAAGAGAACTTCAGGTATGTGTTTCAGCTTAGGCTCCGCTATGATATCTTGGGGCAGCAGGAAACAAAAGTCTGTCACACTCAGCACAACAAAAGCAGAGTATATCACAGCATGTGAAGCATTCACTGAAGCAATATGGTTAAGGAAGTTAATCTCCAACTTATTTGATCAGATTCCAGAATCAACCATAATACATTGTGATAATCAGAGTTGTATAAGATTATTAGAACATCTTGTGTTTCTTGAAAGGTCAAAACACATTGATATCAAATACTACTTTATTCAATATAAAGTCCAGGAAGGAGAGGTAAAGCTCGAGTATATCCCCACTGATGAGAAGACAGTAGACATTCTGATAAAACCTCTATCCAGAATAAATTTTGCATATTTCCGAGAGAAGACGGGGATCGTGGAAATAACTCCCTTAGTTGAAAGGGAAGACTCTACAGGTTAGGAGGGAGCACTTAAAAATATTATTGAAAAATATTATTGAAACATTTATCTTTGTGATTGAAAAATAGTCCAGATTGGACAGATTCTTTCCTGTTCGGAAAGTGGATTGAGATTTCTGATGGACAACAATTTCCCATTGTGTTTAACATGGGAAATGGTCCAGATTGCTGATGTATCATAGACAATGACTTCCCATTGTGGTTAACATGGGGAGTGGTCTAGGGAAGTCTCTCTTCTTGAGGGTTACTCAAGAAGACTGGCCCACCTCACCGGACAACGATTTCTCATTGTGGCTAACATGAGGAATGGTCTATTTTGGAGGTTGATACAGGACAATCTTTTCCTCTTGTGGTTAAAAGAGGAACTAGTCCAGACAGTCATTCCTTAGGGTTTATACATTCTCTCCATGGTGCACTTTTATTAGTGTAGGAGGAATGGCCCAGGGTGGGGAATGGTCCAGGCTCAACAATTAGGGACATGCATTCCTTAGGGTTTATACATTCTCTCCAGGGTGCACCTTGATTAGTGTAGGAAGAATGGCCCAGGGTGGGGAATCTTCCAGGTTCAGAAGACATGACAGTTATTCTTCCTTTCTTGAGAATAATAGTACAGATATCTCATTGTTCTACTCTAAGGGAAGATATGCTTTCATATCTCACAGACATGAGTGAAAGATTGGCTTAGATGATTCATTCTATTTTAACAATATTTTTCTATGCAGGTTGGCATTAGATGATTATTATGGAGAGTACATGTCTCTAGACAATAGAGATATACTACTGTGGTGGATTTGCTCCACTGTTTGTGACTATGTGTCACGGTTTGACTAGTTTCGTACTACCATGGATAAACACAGGTGTGTTATATCAATTGATATTGTACCAGTTGTCATAGGAGATTATCCAGTTGGATAATAATGACGGTGCTCATGATACTACCAATTGAATGGTCTGTTTGTGCTCAAGACCATACCTCCCTAGCTAGTAGGAAGTGTTAATATTATGGTAGCTTTGGGAGGTATGAACCTCTATTGTGACCTATGACGAGATTAGAATATTCCGGAAGGAAGAAAATAAGTAAAAGAAACCCTAGACGAGATGTTGGATGTAGAAATACAATTAATATGAATTAGTTAGTACCCAGAAGGAGAAGTCGGCCCCAGTAAGTCTGTCAGAACCACTATAAATAAAGGGTGCCAGTTCTCATTATTCACATTCTCAGAATTGCAGAGAGCCAGTTGTGTGCACTGCAGTTGGTAGTTTTGTGCGCACGTTTCTAGGGAAGGTGTTGCGCCAGTTTTCTGGGTGGGACTATTTGATCAGCTTTGGTTTCTATTCTTGCTTGGTGCATTAGCCTTGCTTGGCTATTGATTGCTACCAGTATTCTTCCATGTCAAGGTCAAGGTGATCGGAGGGTGGCTTCGGCCTATGGTTGGGTGAAAATTGTTTTGTCAATGGTAAAATGAGAACAATCCTTTATATTCTAACACTTTTATTACTTAGTCTATCTACCCATAGTGCAAAAACCAATTTATTATGCCAGGACTTCTTGTTTTCTTGTAATGTTTTCTTGAGGATATTCACCAGAATTTTGTTTGAGGACTCATCTAATCCATTTCCTTCGGGATAATAGGTTGTGGAATGTCCCAAATTAATGTGGTATTGGCTGTAAAAATCTATGATTTTTTTGGATCTGAAAGTCGCTGCTTTGTCAGTTATAATTTTCCTGGGACATCCAAAATGAGATAAGATATTGGTTTCTAAAATTTTTACGATAACAGAGTCAGTTGCTTGCCTGGATGTCACAACCTCGATCCATTTGGTGAAATAGTCCGTGGCTGTGAAGATCCACTTGTGTTGGCCTGAAGAGGATGGGTGTATTTCTCCAATAAAGTCCAAACCCCATTGTTGGAAAGGGGCTTCAACTGATATGGGTTTCATGGGAAGAGGAAACAACTTCTTTTTACCTTCAAAAATATGACATTTATGACAAGACGTAACTCTATTATGAACATCAACAAACAATGTAGGCCAATAGAAACAAACTCGTAAGATTTTGTTAGCTGTGGTATTCCAGCTTAGATGTCCTCTACAATATCCTGCATGGAATTCCTGCAGAACTTTGTCAGCTTCGTCTTCCAACAGAAAATTAAGCAAAATACCACTAGGATCTTTCCAATACAGATTAGCTTCTAGAATACAAAATTTTAATGCTTTCAGTTTGATAAATCTAACTTTGGTCTTAGTTAGACCAGGAGGAGCTTGTAAGTTTTGAAGTACAAAAATGAGGTCTTCATACTAGGGAGAATTTAAAAATACCTCCTTTACTTTTGGAGTCGCCTGCTCTTCTTGTTCATCAACTGCAACCAAGAAATTTATATCTAGAGCATTACAATTTGATTCTTCCATTAGTTTATCCAAACCCTGTCCTTTGATCAATTTAGTAGGCTTTATTTTGATTTCATATTCCAGAATGGCCGCGATCCATTTCCCTCTTCTACCATCTGGATTATCCTGAGTTGGGATATCTTTTACCACTGTGTTTGGAATGTATGCAATTGTATGACAATGGAGAATATAGACTCTGAAATCCTTTAAAGCGTTTACCAGAGAGAAGGCTTGTTTCTCCATAATATTTTAATTCAATGCAACGTCTCTTAAATCTTTTCTGAAAAATGTTATGGGTTGCTTGTACCCTTCACTGTTTTTCTGCAACAACACTGTTGATATAGTGTGCTCTGATGCAAAAGAGAAAAGGTAAAAATATTTGGAATAGTATGGGCTGATCAGAACTGGGGCTTGGGTAAGTGCATGCTTTACCTGTTCAAAAGACTGTTTGGCTTCGGTGTTCCATTTTATTTTTGTGTCCTTTTTGAACATGTTAGTGATGTTCATGAGAAGTTCTGCTAAGTTAGGTATGAACCTTCTAAGGAAATTTATTTTTCCTATGAATGATTACAATTCTTTTAGGTTCCTAGGATGTTCTACCTTCTGAATTTATTCTATCCTACTGGGATCAATTATGATTCCATCCTTGGAGATTATGTGTCCCAGTAACTTGCCTTCCTCCAATCCGAACAAAGAATTCTTTGGATTTAATGAAATCTGAATTTTCTACATTTCTCAAACACGCGTCTGAGATGTTGCAGATGTTCTTCGTCAGACTGAGAGTATGCAGTCACATCATCCAGGTATATGACTATAAATCTTCCCAGTTCGTCCACAAGAGCAATATTCATTGCCCTTTGGAAAGTAGCACCATCATTCATTAAGAGAAAAGGTATCTTAACATACATGAAGGTTCCCCAAGGTGTGGTGAATGTTGTCTTTTATTGATCTTTTGGATGAACCAAAACTTGGTTGTAACCCGAAAAACCGTCAAATAAATAAATTCTACTCGATCCAACTACCTTCTGCAAAATATGGTCCATTTTGGGCAATGGGTAATTGTCTTTAAGAGAGACTTTGTTCAGATTTCTGAAATCTATGCAAAGTCTGATCTCATCAGTTTTCTTCCTAGTAGGGACTAGGTTAGAAACCCATGTTGGGAATTTCAAGGGAACTAGAATTTTAGCGTCATACATCTTTTTGATTTCTTTCTCTATCAGGGGAAGTAACTTGGGATTGATTCTCCTAAGTTTCTGCTTGAAAGGTTTGTGTTCTTCTTTTATGGGAATCCAATGTTGTATGATACTTGTGTCATAGGATTTCAAGTCCTCATAGCCCCAGGAAAAAACATCTATGTATTCCTTAAAAAGTTCAATGTATTTTCTTTTTTGCTCCGGTGGCAAAGATTTAGATAGTTTTATCATTATGGAGTTTTCTTTTGTTCCTATGTTGCAATCTTCCACCTCTTTACTGCTAGCTTCAATTTTTGTTTTTTGGCTACATCATTAAAATAAAAAAAGTCTTCTAATGGAACTAAACCTCTAGGTAACACATTATTTTTCAATTGTAGAATATCTGAATCTACCTCATTTTCATTAAATTATTTCGCATCTATTTTATTTACACTACCATTCTCAAAAACAGATTTATTCACAAATTCATCATCATTTTCTAAATATATGTTTGTACATTCGAAATTATTCTTACATTGTAGAAAATCTTCTATCTGATCGTCATTTCCAAATACTTGCCAATATCTGATGTTGTCAGGAGCGGTTAGTCTACATTTTACCTCTACTGTGTAATTGCGATTGGGATGAAAAGGGATTTTACAAGTAGTTGCTGATGTGGCCAGCCCATCTGCGAATATATTTTTTCCCCTAGGCATTACCTGCAAATCAATCTCAGTAAAACATTTAAGAGCGTCCAAAACAACATTCCTATAGGCTCTAATTCTGGTATGTTTTGCTGCATACTCACCTTTGATTTTCTTGATAATCAATTTAGAATCACCCCTTACCATTATCTGCTTGGCACCAACTTTCTTCAATAGTTTCAGGCTGAGCATCAAAGCTTTGTACTCACCTATATTGTTAGTGCATTGGAAATTCAGTTTGTAGTAATGGTTCTCTGAATACCTTGATCTGTGATTATGTAACCAAACTCCAGCTCCAACTCCCTCTTTTCTCACTGCACCATTGAAGTCCATGCTCCAAAAATCTGCTGGCAATTCCTCGCTTTCCACAGTTTCGACCTCCCTCGCCTTAATGATTTCTTTATTTTCCTTTGGATCAGTTGTGTTACTTTCCAGCTAGGCAATTTGTCCTTCCAGGTCACCGTCATTGTATAAGATGAAAGAATCCAGGTCAGAGTAGGACGAGTACAGGGGGTAATTATGAGGTTTTTCTTGACTACTGACCATGTATTTCATCAAAGTTTCCTTGTAAAGTCTTCTTTGTTGTCCAAATACTGGAACAATAGCATAAGACATATCTAGCTACAGAGTTCCTTTCAGCTTGGCTCCCCATGACCTTGATAGTAACATACCGTACTTTGGGGGAATGTTCACAACTACTATATCCATTACCATACTCTTGGCTGAAATTTGGGCTAGGGTGATGCATAAGTCTTTTATTAGGCCTATAAATTTAACCTTGCTGGAATCAAAAGAATGTAAATCCTTGTATGGTCTCGTGAATTCAATTCCCAACTTTTCCATTACTACCTTAGGCATCAGGTGTTGATACTGAGAAGGATTGTTGATACTGAGAAGGGGGTGAATCAGTATCAAGTACAATTTAAAACCTTTTTCAACTTATACTTAAACCATTCAACTATATACAATGAGAAATGAACAATAGTATAAGAGTTACACCAATACACCACAATACATCAGGCACAATATATGAGAAATAATCAATAGTTATTGTTCAAGGGAAGTAATGACTTCCAAAGGTAGCTACAAATTCCAAATGCAAAGGGAGGGATAAAAATCCAAGAGGAATATACAGTACTCCAATATCAAGATAGGATTTAACTCTCCATCCTTTCCCCTTCCTTCCACCCAAAAACAAGTTATAGAGAGAATGGTAGACTTTGTTCAATTGTGGTTTATTCAGGACCGAACTTGCACAGAATGCCCCGTGTTCAATATTTAACATCAGATTCTGAAAATTGCACACAAGAAACTACAGTCCGTACTCTTTCCAATGCAATTTGTCCCACTTAATTTTGATTCTCTATGAAGAAGTTATGGTTGTTTTACCTAGAACACTTGTTTATTGACTATCTTCAGGACTGGTAAAAAACCCTATCTTCCACAAAGTGTATCTCCATAATTATATTGAATCAAGAGCTAAAATTTTACCACATGTACCTTGATATGTATTCTCAATACCATAGCAATTTAACCATCTGAAGCGTTCTAGAAAAAAAGTTATAGAAGAAATGGTAAGATGACTTGAAAATAACATACCTTAGAACACATCACCAAAACACTTCATCCTCCCTTGAAATCTGGCCTTCTTTACTTCTGATTTCCTCTAAAATTCGACTTGTGTATCAAATGAATGTATAATGATATTTATTTATACCATTTATGTCACTTTCTTTTAACATTAGGGCCGACCTAACAATTTCTTATTTCGTAATTCTTTTCTTTAATTATCTTCAGTGCTTACATGTACTTCCTTCTTCAATTCACTTTGTCATGTTCAAAAATTGATTTCTCCTCAACCATGAGGATCCACGTGACGTACCACATACCACTGGAAACAACATGATGTATATTATCCATCCATGGGTCTTGTATCTACATGTGCATTTTCCTTCATGTCCAAATACCTTCATCAATCTTGTGGTCCAAAACCCATGACTAGGGTTGACATCAATAACAACAACCAATCTTCTAACAATCTCCCCCTTTGTCATTGATGGAAACACTCATGCTCCCCCTATAATCATGATCCCAATTTCTCTCCCCTTTTGACATAAATGGAAAAGGGTAGGGATTCTCCCCATGAGTTTAATGGAAAAAGGTAACTCTCTTCTTTGGGGATGCTCCCCCTGAACATGTGGCACTCAATAATAATTCATCCTTATTTTTGGTCTTTGGGACATTTTCTTCCTTGGAATCCTTTTTTGTGGCTTGTATCTTCTCTCTCTTATTCATGTCTAGGATGTATATGTTGTTTGGTCTTCTTGTTGCAGTTGCAACCAATCTTCCTGAGTTATTTTCTCTGATTTTACATTTTTGGGAGTCAAACGTAAGAGTGTATCCTTGATCACACATTTTACTAAAACTGAGGATATTATGCTTCAGATCTTCAACCAATAGGGCTTTTCCTGCTTTTACATTTTCACTTCCAAGCTTTACAATTATTTTTCCAAGTATTTTAGTAGATCAGTCATCTCCAAATGTAACATTTCCACCCTTTTTCTTCAAGCTAACAAATTTGCTTTGATCTCTGGTCATATGAGATGAGCACCTACTGTCTATGAACCATTCATCTTCTTATTTTCATTCTTTACCGACCAATGTTATTTGACAGTTTTCATTGTGTGGAATTTCTTTCCGTTTCCATGTTGTAGTTGGTATACAGACATTTGGCATATGATTATCTTCCTTCATCTCTCTGCAATCTCGTGCCTTATGACCAAGATTATTACACTTGTAACATACAAAATTTTGATCCATTAATGGGTCAAATGGATTATAATTTATGTTGATAGGTATACAAACATTTCCATATCTA